>JAVYIG010002882.1:0-137500 GCA_035222895.1 Strongylocentrotus droebachiensis
AATATTCAGTCTAGACTACATCGTATAGTATACAGGGGTACATGTACGTATGTAGTGGTGCCTGTGTGTTGCTTAAACTCTTTGTTGGCTTAGCCTAATTTGCCTCTACTCTAGGCTCTATCTTTGAATTTTTGTTTGCTGTAAATACGATTAAGTTTTCTCTGTCATATATAGATCTAGGTCCATATCTATTTTGCGTTTTTTTCAATTTGATAGAATGAACAGTTACGAGACATGGATCTAGATCATCTAGAGGCCGTAGATCAACTAGATCTGGATCAAGAAATTGAATATAAATTTCAATGTTAGATATTATGAAGGAGGGCTTTTTAGGTAAAGAGAAAATCCAAATTAAAATAGAACAGTTAATTCTGCAAATGCTCATCAATGTTTAAATGATCATGCTCATTTCCTTTTATTCTAAGAATTAAATTCCCCCCCCCCTCTCTTTACAGGAAAATGTACAGAGAGACTTGTCGCAGTTAATGCAGTACCAAATGCTTGCTTTCTTGGAGTATGTGCTTGAAACAAGAATGTCCTGGAGAAAACAGACCACCACTAGAGAAGGTACACATATTTACTTTTGATCAAACTGATCTGTTTAGTTTTTTCAAGTAAAACAAAATTTTAAAATAGGTGAGGTCAAGGTCAAGCTGAAGGGGATGCAAAGGGCTGGTTTGAGAAGTATGTTTTCATGGGATGGCTATGTATGAATCCCCATGTCTACTAACACGTTGCTGAAGTGTTTCTCTTTTTAGGATTAACATTTTAAGCTCATGTGCAGGGGGGAAGGGGGGGGGTCCAATACATGAAAAGGAACGTCAAGCAAAAAAAAAAAAAAAAATTGACCTTCAAATTTTGCTGAAAAACTAAACGTTGAAGACAACTAAAATATTAAATAGTGCTATTTATTTCAAATTTGGTTAATATATTGAATTGTTTATAATTCTGTTCCAGGGATTGAGAAGGAGGGCTTCCTGTTAAGAGATCATGGGGTGCCTTGAGGTTCCAGTCTTGATGTTCTGCCCCTTACCTCAAAGCGATGGCCTCTTGTGCCTGACATATTGGGAGCAAAGCACAATGGACTGGTAATTCATAATGAATATTAGAATGTTTTTTTTTAATCTGGTAAAGAAACAGATAAATTCATAGCAAGTGAGCCTGTCATGGCATTTCGAGTGACCCAACATTTGCTCCTGCAACGACTGCTCAAGGCTTTATTTGTCAAATGTGTAGGGTTAGGCCGAGGGTTGCAATTGGGATTGAGGTTCGGTGTAAGGTTAGGGTTTGGTCTAGTGTTGGATCCAGGGATGAAGTTAAGTATTTGGATAATAGTATAGGAAATTGATGTTGAGCAAATGTCTTGAGGAACAAGTGTCATACAATCAGATTTTCCAGGTGCTGGTGGAGCTGTATGTATTGATATTCATCATTGGCAGTTTAAAAATCTTCCTTTGTATTAGTAAACTAAAAATACGCTGACCCCCAGTTTGTGAAACGTGTACCTGATTTTTACGACATGCTCTATTGTTTAGTGGTTATGTAGACAAAAAAATCTGCACCACCCCACTTTTACATGCAGGCCCCGCTAAACGTTTCTCTAAGTAGGTGGGGGGGGGGGGGGAGGTTATTTACGATCAGGTAGAGCGTTGTGAAATTGGCGTTGTGTCTAAGGGCGAAGAACCTGCGGGGGTCAAGGGGTGGAACCCCTAGAAGCTAAGGGGTATAGGCATTTAATTAGGGTCAGATGAGCATATAAAGGCAAGGGCCTTTGCCCCCCCCCCCGAACTACAACTTGTTGGCGGGAAAATTGCAACTGATATCCCCCTTCTTTTCTTCTTCCTCTTTTTTCCTTCCCTTTATCCCTCTTTACTTTTTTTCTTTCCCTTTCCTTCCTTCTCTTTTATTTTTTGATAGGGGGACGGGGAGAGGTTACAGCTGGGAGGCAAGGCCCTTTCGGCCCCCCGATCTCCTTCTTTTCCCCCTTTTCTTTTCTTCTTCCTCTTCTTTCTTTCCCTTTCTCTCCTTTTTCCCTTCTTTTCCTTCTTTCTCTCTCTCTCTCTTTTTTTTTTTTTTTGTTTGCGGGGGGGGGGGAGGGCCAAGGCCCGCTCATCCCCCCTGGGATCCGTGCCTGCCTGTGAATGTGATACTCGTAGTCGTACAGAGACTTGTAGCTATCTAACAAATTAAAACACGATCCCCCCCCCCCCCCCCAAAAAAAAAAAAAAAAAAAAAAAAAAAAATATTCAGTCTAGACTACATCGTATAGTATACAGGGGTACATGTACGTATGTAGTGGTGCCTGTGTGTTGCTTAAACTCTTTTTTGGCTTAGCCTAATTTGCCTCTACTCTAGGCTCTATCTTTGAATTTTTGTTTGCTGTAAATACGATTAAGTTTTCTCTGTCATATATAGATCTAGGTCCATATCTATTTTGCGTTTTTTTCAATTTGATAGAATGAACAGTTACGAGACATGGATCTAGATCATCTAGAGGCTGTAGATCAACTAGATCTGGATCAAGAAATTGAATATAAATTTCAATATTAGATAATGAAGGAGGGCTTTTTAGGTAAAGAGAAAATCCAAATTAAAATAGAACAGTTAATTCTGCAAATGCTCATCAATGTTTAAATGATCATGCTCATTTCCTTTTATTCTAAGTATTAAATTCCCCCCCCCCCCCTCTCTTTTACAGGAAAATGTACAGAGAGACTTGTCGCAGTTAATGCAATACCAAATGCTTGCTTTCTTGGAGTATGTGCTTGAAACAAGAATGTCCTGGAGAAAACAGACCACCACAAGAGAAGGTACACATATTTACTTTTGATCTAACTTGATCTGTTTAGTTTTTTCAAGTAAAACACAATTTTGAAATAGGTGAGGTCAAGGTCAAGCTGAAGGGGATGCAAAGGGCTGGTTTGAGAAGTATGTTTTCATTGGATGGCTATGTATGAATCCACATGTCTACTAACACGTTGCTGAAGTGTTTCTCTTTTTAGGATTAACATTTTAAGCTCATGTGCAGGGGGGAAGGTCCAATACATGAAAAGGAACGTCAAGCAAAAAAAAATAAAAAAATTGACCTTCAAATTTTGCTGAAAAACTAAACGTTGAAGTCAACTAAAATATTAAATAGTGCTATTTATTTCAAATTTGGTTAATATATTGAATTGTTTATAATTCTGTTCCAGGGATTGAGAAGGAGGGCTTCCTGTTGAGAGATCATGGGGTGCCTTGAGGTTCCAGTCTTGATGTTCTGCCCCTTACCTCAAAGCGATGGCCTCTTGTGCCTGACATATTGGGAGCAAAGCACAATGGACTGGTAATTCATAATGAATATTAGAATGTTTTTTTTTAATCTGGTAAAGAAACAGATAAATTCATAGCAAGTGAGCCTGTCATGGCATTTCGAGTGACCCAACATTTGCTCCTGCAACGACTGCTCAAGGCTTTATTTGTCAAATGTGTAGGGTTAGGCCGAGGGTTGCAATTGGGATTGAGGTTCGGTGTAAGGTTAGGGTTTGGTCTAGTGTTGGATCCAGGGATGAAGTTAAGTATTTGGATAATAGTGTAGGAAATTGATGTTGAGCAAATGTCTTGAGGAACAAGTGTCATACAATCAGATTTTCCAGGTGCTGGTGGAGCTGTATGTATTGATACTCATCATTGGCAGTTTAAAAATCTTCCTTTGTATTAGTAAACTAAAAATACGCTGACCCCCAGTTTGTGAAACGTGTACCTGATTTTTACGACATGCTCTATTGTTTAGCGGTTATGTTGTAACACAAAATAAATTCTTAATCTTAATCCTGGATCCATAGCTAAACGTAATATTAACCCTAAAGCTAATCTAAAACCCTATCACAACTTGAGCAATAACCATATATCTTGATGAAATAAAGCTTGTGTTAAGCATTGGCAGACCCAAAGTCAGGTTATCCTAAATTCCTTTCTACATACTGCTATTGTATAAAGTTGATATTTAAGTACATCATATTGCAAGTTCTAACATTTCTTTAAAAACCTTACCCTGCTGCAAGATGATAGTATGTGAAGTAAGTTAGCTCATAGTAGAGCATGAATTATTACCTGCAACTCTCAACCAATACACCCTTGCCACCTGCAATCCATCTCAGTTTCACAATATATTCTTTAAACAACATTAACTGAAGTTCAAAATTTTGATTAGTGATTAAGAAAGGCTACAAAGAATTGTATTCTTTTTTCACACTTGTATAATAGAGGGGGAGGGGGGGGGGGAACCTAGCAGTACAAGATCTAATTATTTTATATGACTATATCCTGTTGTCCTGGGGGTAGATAACCCAAAACCTGCAAGTGTGATAAAGAAAAATATGTTTGTGTACTAAAAGTGAAACAAAAACAAATCACTGGAAACTTTTGGTTGTTAATAACTCAAAAGTTACACTCAAATCAAAATGAGGTTTTCACAGCTTAAAGTTTAAGGATGTAAATTCTATGCCATTTCTATGAATGCTAATTGCTATTCTTAAAGCCCCACTGTCCTACTTGTAGCTACTTGCTAAAACTTCCCCAATTGGTGCCTGTTGGTCCCCATGATCCTCTCTTTCTTATGTTAGTTGAGAGCTGAGTTGATGAGATAGCTACCTGTCAGTGACCTGGCTGGGTGGTCTAATCCCTTCTGGCCCAGTAGTATTCACGGTCTTTAAAACAATGGTCGGAATGTTTGATTAGATCTTTTACACAGACATGTAGTATATTAGTAATAAAATACATGTTTGGCAATATGGTATTTCATTGCAGACCATAATGAGAAGTAATATTTTAATCTGGGATCTCTCGTTGGCACGGAAAATAAGGAATGTACTCCTGTCGAGCAAACAGTGAATTTATATAAAACTAATAGCCCTTTGAAGATTACTAGAAGAAGAAAAACAACAAGAAATAAGAAAAGAAATATACTTGTGATGTGAGCTTTAGATCTTAAAGTGCTTGTAACAATATTGGATTTTTTTTTCCTCTTTCAATTAACATTTTATTCATGAACAGCTGGCTTATTGGAATTGGTTACAAAGATGCAAGTGGACTTGTCTGTAGTAGTTGCTGAAGAGGAGCAGTCAGCATAAGGAGCGTGTGCCTCCAAAACAACGTGGGAACTTCTCCCAAGTTCATCTCAAATCACAAGGCTCTTCAGGAATCAAGATGTAACAATGGAGGTTGAGAAGGAGTTTGCGACCCTCCTGATTTGGACTACTCGCTATATACATTCTCAATCAATGGATTGTAGCACTTCTGCACAAAACTCAACAAGTCATGATTGAGAAAAACGCAACAAATACTTGGTTAAGCATTGATTTATGTGACTGGTATTAGGGTAGGTTTCAGCTTGGTAATTTTATATTAACTATGTCACAAAAGAACCTCATTGGTCCTTATGGTTCCACGCCACAAGCTGCTCCCTCCCCTGTTTCGGTATACCGTACCCAGACTATCAAGAGATCAAATGAATTAAAATCCACACTTGATTACAAATAAATTGATCTTTTAAATATTGTCATCATTTCAGGGTGGTTTTGGTTACGGGTTAGTGTGAGCTTTCTGTGCGTAAAATTGAGGGTACTTCGTGCGGAGATCAGTGATGGATATTTCATGTACAATGCAAGAGAGGTGTCTATCTTCATTGGAATTCAGGATGTGAATTCCAATGAAGATGGCTTGTTTATAAGGAGAGAAGAAAGATAGATTGATGTAAACTTAATGACATCAGGGAATGTTTGCCTGTATTGTTTGAATGACACGGATATTGAATAACGTGAAGTTAAGTGGAAAGAATGGCATAATATATTCAATTTGCACACCATCCTATTGAATTTTTTTTAAACAGCATTTGTGCACAGGTCTATGGAAAACCAGTAGGTGGCATATACGATAAGATCATTTACCGCAGCTCAAGGAGTACCGTAGATATCACTTACCGCAGTTGCTGCTATTTGTGCCCACATGCATATTAATATCAAGCAGTTGAAGCTAAAAATAATATAATCTAATTAACAGGGTTTTTTTTCCAATTATCATAGCAAGAGAGAAAAACGTACTTTTATAATAACTTCCATTATTATTATTTGATCCACGAGACCGAGTAGTCCAGCCCTCGTGAATCTGTATGTTCTCCAGATTTCATTGTCAGGGCATATCAGGGGGCGGATCTAGCTTTTTGCTAAGGGGGGGTTGACCCTATGACAATGCAGAACATCGCCCACGAGCCGCATAGCGGCGAGGACATTAACGCATTTATAAGATGAATTTTCTTTTTTTTCTCTCTGTCTCGCTATCTCACTGCATTATAAATTTCTCATTTTCACGCCGACATCAACATCTCTCACCATTAAACAGTTATCTCATTTCCTTTCCTTTCTCTTTTGCTCTCTCTCTCTCTCTGAACTCTCGTGTTCTGTTTCCAGATTTTTTCCACATATGATTCCATTTATCCAACCATATATGCACACTAAAAAGAAAAGATATGAAGGGAATACTGTATATAAGATAATAAACATGTTTAATTTATTCATTTTCTTACAACAAACTAATATGTTTACAGATTATAACATTGATGGTCAAATATTAAACACAAATGACCTCATCTGCTACTTCCATTTGTAAATTACTTTTTTCTTTAAAAAATTCAACAAAGCATACTTATGCTAAATCTGAGCACCATTTTTTTTCTCCAGGGAATGTATTGTATCATGACTTGCACCCTTATTATAAAACACATTATAAAAACATGCCGATTTCTTTAAAAAAAAAATAAATTACCTATGACTCAATGATTGCAATTTTTTCCAGAGAAACAATACTGTACGATAGTATACAGCATCCTTTAGTGTGATGGTTACTCCGTGGTCCACACACGCACCAAAGTATATCTTTGCTCGTTATATACCATATATAAATCATACTCGTAGGCCCATTCCCAAATGTTATAATTATTATCAATAAACAGAAATTGATAAAAGATGACCCCTCCCCAAAACTCTTATATTCCAAAAGTTTGATCTTGGCTGACAGGTGGTAACTTGAGTACTTGACTACATCTTATTTGCCCTATAGACGCATACTTAAAATGGATGCCTTGGCAAAGCCTCAGTTTTATAAATGATTGCTTGGCTTAGACTGCCAATGAACATATTTCTTGTTTTTATCTACACCATTAACTTTTCTCCACATCGTGCTGTCAGATTGAGATGCTTTGGTGTGATATACTTAATGTTTTACATCATGTTTTTAATGAACTCCTACCTTGCTTAGTTATGCAGACATTGGGCACTTTTTTTAAACTTGCGATAGCAGTGAAAAGGATGTGCATAAAAGAAGAGGCGGGATATCCATACTACTACCATGTACTACTACAAGATGGGTAAAATTGCATCATTGTATTATACCTTGGTTCCTGGTTACCTCTCCTTGGTAGTTTGAAAACTATGTTTCAGTACCAGTAATCATTGTAATAGTGTTTCCGTTTCATGGTGTCACTGGTGTGGTTGTGTGTATGAAGGCCAAATTTTCTATTTTCCTGCTTCGCCTGTCCACAATCACTAAACAATTTAAGCTGAAATACAGGGCCTAAAATACAAGGTGATTAAAAAATTAAACATACTGCTTGCAAGGTGAAGTTACACATACTGCTTGAAGAGAATTGGGCACCAACAAAATAGGCACTTTCTGGAAAAAAAAGGGCACCTACAAAGGGAATCTCAAAGACAATGGTATATACCCCTACATTGTGATTACATTATCAGGGACGATTTCAACATTTGTTTCTCTTTATACACCATACAAGATATTGCTTAAGTATCAGTTCGGTGTGATGGTCTGAAAATTGATTTGCGAGCGAGCGAGGAAAATTTTAAGTTTTGTGAGGTCGCAGTACAAAAAATTGCATCTTATTAAGAGTGAAAAACCCAATCCTGATGGGATTATAAGCACATTCTCACAATGGAAGACTGGAAAGACCTTTAATAAGTAACGTTATTATGTCATCTATAAATGCGAGCGAGCTTTGGGGAAGTTACTCTTAGTCGCTTGAAATTAGGGGAGCATTTAATGATGAGAGGAAAAGGGGACACTAAAGGGATAAGAGGAAAAGGAGCATGTGTCATGTAAAAAGGTAATTATCAGAGGTGAAAATGGGGCACTTCTTAGACCTACAGAAAGATGCACTCACCAGGAATGAAAAAAGGCACTTATGAGAATGGGAAATGGCATTTTTCAACGGAATAGGGGCACCCATCAGATTTTGATAGGGGCATTTATGAAAAGGGGATAGGTCCCTTTGGTATTGGAAAGGAAAAGAGGCACGTATCATTGTTAAAAGGGAATTTATCAAAAGGTGAAAAGAGGTACTAGTCCTATTGGGTCTGAAAAGGGGCACTGACCAGATAATAGATATGAAAAGGGGCACTTAAAAAAAAAAGGAAAAAGTGCAATAGTTTTAAAACAAGGGAAATGCTCTTGGCGGTCTCGCCTGCATTATGCAATTTGAAATGATGAAAAATTGAGGTTGGAACATTATTTATAGGCAGGGTTGCTCATTAGCAGGCCCCCAAAAATGAAATCCTCTGAATATAATCATCATTTTGAAGTGAATATTGACTAAGAATCATCAGAAGAATTATTTACTATTAATTGTACCACGATCGATAACTTGAATGAAATATGAACAAATTAATTAAAAAAATTGATTTATTAATTCTCATATTAATTAAGTTGTGAAAACATAATACAAGTCTACTGACTTAAAATGAGCTTTGACCTTGTGACCTGGAATTTGTGTCATATGATTTGTGATACTTGATAACCCTTGGGTACAAGTTTCATGGAATTTCATGAAACAAACAATTTTGAAAATGTGCTAAAAATTCAAAATCTTGATGTTGATGCCACAACTAAGTCTAAGTTTCTTGACCTAAAATGACCTTTGCCCTTAACTTAGTGACCTGACATTCTACTCACATGATTGGGGATACTTGATAACCCTATAGTCCAAGATTCATTGACTAAGAACTTAAACTATCAAAATTATATAAAAAATTCAAAAACTTAACCTTAGGTTAAGTTTTCGATGATGATGCCACAACATAGTCCAAGTCTATTGACCTGAAATGACCTTTGACCTTGACTTTGTGACCTGAAATTCTACTCACATGATTGGGAATACTTGATAACCCTATAGTCTAAGTTTCATTGACTAAAAACTTAAACTTTGAAAATTATATCAAAAATTCAAAAACTTAACCTTAGGTTAAGTTTTTGATGTTGACGCCGTCGCCGCCACCGTCACCGGAAAAGCGGCGCCTATGTCTCGCATTTTGCTCGCAGGCGAGACAAAAAGGGAGATGCAGAACAGATTTTAATAGGGGCGTTTATTGGAGGTGAAAGGGGGCTATTATGAGAATGGGAAAGTGGCTCTTTTTAAAAAGAAAAAGAGGCACATGTTAAAGTAAACAAGGCACTTATCAGAGATGAAAAGGGGTAATTATGAGAAGGGTAAGGGGCACTTATAATCAGAAAAAAGAGCATTTATTAGGAAGGAAAAGGGGACGTGTCAAATAAAAGTGGCAGTTATTAGAGACAAAATGGGACACTCATCGGAGATGAAAAGAGCACTGATCAGGAAAGGGAGGGGCACTTATCAAAGTAAAATGAGTATCTCTCAGATTTGAATAGGGGCGAATATCGGAGATGAAGGGGGCACTTTTCAAAAGTGAAAGGGGGCATTTCTCGTAGTTGAGAAGGGGCACTTACTATAGATTAAAAAGGGCACTTATGAGAATGGAAAATGAACACTTATTGCAAAAAATAATGGGAACTTGTCGAAGGATAAGGGGCACTTATCAGAGGTGAAATGGGGAAGGGGCACTTTTACAAATTAATAGTGGAACTTGTCAAAGTAATATGGCACTTTACCTATATGAAAAGGCCATACAAGGGGCATTTAGGGGGTACTTGAAAAAGTGGGGGGGGGGGGGCACTGACCCCTCCCCCCTGGCTAACAACATATCTCCGCCACTGGTTATGAGGTTTATAATACCAAGGTTTTGATACCAAGTCGCAGCTCCAGCAGTTCATTGAAGAGGCTAAGTAGAACTTCATAGTCCATACTGTACATGTATGTCTGTTGAATGAAAAGAGAAGAGAATGAAAGTAAAACATTGATACCTACATCATACATGTATCTCTGTTGTAACATAAAAAATGGCTTGCATGTACATTGTAGGGCTAGGCAGGGGTGTCGATTTGTATCCGTTATTGGGGGGATGATAGGTGCCAAAATATTTTCGGCAATGGATCAAAGCACCCAAGAGGTAGAAGCGTGTGGGAGGTTGCACCCCCTCCCTTCTAAGTTATTAACTTTTTCAATTCACCCTCAATAAAGATAACATTTGAGAGAATATAAGAGTGGTAATAAAATTAATAACATGCTAAATGTTAGTCCTGACTCTTGCCTGCAGTGTAGGCCTACCCAGGGGCGTCGCTAGAATTTTTTCAGTGGGTGGGGGGGGGGGGGGTGTAGAGGCCAACGATTACCGACAAAACTTGCCACCAATTAACGACAAAATTAAATGTCCCAATATCTACATATTTAACCCTATAAACCCGGGGCCGAAGGCTAATTTTTTTTTCCTATGGACTATCTATAGTACTTGCGTATGCGCAAATGGTCATTTTCCTAGACGACATAATAATACAAATTATTTCGTCAACTTAATCAGCCTCATAGCTATATATTTTAATGCAGGCGCGCAGCTAGGATCTTATTTTAGGTAGGGGCGGTAGTGAGCAAGCGAATCACTTAAAGAGCGCGCGAAGTGCACTCATTAGGGGGGTGTGGGTGATAGGCCTCCCGCGCCAAGCGAAGCTTATAGACGTTCCTTAAATTATTAAGAAAAGAAGACGATTTGCTGTACCGTTCTCGACTGTTAATCCTTGTGTGAATTCAGTTCTTCCCTTCCTGTGCGAAGCGCGGAAGTTTTGCGTTTCATTTAATTATTAGAGAAAGCAGACGATTTGTTGAACCTTTTTCGACTCATAATCCTTGTCTGAATTCAGTTTCCCCCTTCCCGCGAGAAGCGCAAAAAGTTTAGACGATTGATTTAACTATTATAGAAAGAAGACTATTCGTTGTACGTTCGCGACTCTTAAACCTAACTTGTCTGAAATCAGTTTCCCCCCTCCCACGCAAAGCGCGGAA
Organism: Strongylocentrotus droebachiensis; assembly: GCA_035222895.1. Lineage (NCBI taxonomy): Eukaryota > Metazoa > Echinodermata > Echinoidea > Camarodonta > Strongylocentrotidae > Strongylocentrotus > Strongylocentrotus droebachiensis. The sequence continues at coordinate 11,237 of JAVYIG010002882.1, forward strand.
TTTTTCGGCGTTTTATCGAAATATAGTGAAGGGAAGACGATTCGTTGTATCGTTGTTGACTCTTAATCTTTGTTTGAATCTAGTTTCCCTGAAAATTTTAAACCTCTGATTTCTTTAGCTGATATTATAGGAAATTGAAACTTCGAGAAATACAAGTATTGTAGTTGTTGGGTAGAATATGAATATGCCCATATGGGTAACACATGGGGAAAATCTGGGTTAACCAGAATTCAATTTATTCTTGTCTCATATACGGTTGTCTCATTTAGTTCCTTTTCTATTTATATTATGTATGTATTATGAAAATGAGATAGCAAAATGTGTATATTGATGGTCATCTTGCAAGTAATAACCGTTGACTACTCTCATCGGGCTCTCATCATTAATTTTTTTTCTTTTTTTTTTTTTTTTGATGGTGAATTATTGGGGGGGATGATTGTACAGGCCATCCCCCCCACCAGAAATATTGGGGGGGATATATCCCCCCCCCCCGGGATCGACACCCATGGCATGGGCCTAGGCCTCAAATTTTCTCATGTGGAATCATACATAGCCATCCCATTAATACATACTTCTCAAACCAGCCCTTCGCATCCCCTCCAGCTTGGTCTTGACCTCACTCATTTCAAAATTTTGTTTTACTTGAAAAAACTAAATTTGAAATAAATAGCAATATTTAATATTTTAGTTGTCTTCAACGTTTAGTTTTTCAGCAAAATTTGAAGGTCATTTTTTTAATTTTTTTTTGCTTGTCGTTCCTTTTCATGTATTGGACCCCCCCCCCCTTCCCCCCTGCACATGAGCTTAAAATGTTAATCCTAAAAAGAGAAACACTTCAGCAACGTGTTAGTAGACATGTGGATTCATACATAGCCATCCCATGAAAACATACTTCTCAAACCAGCCCTTTGCATCCCCTTCAGCTTGACCTTGACCTCACCTATTTCAAAATTTTGTTTTACTTGAAAAAACTAAACAGATCAAGTTAGATCAAAAGTAAATATGTGTACCTTCTCTTGTGGTGGTCTGTTTTCTCCAGGACATTCTTGTTATAAGCACATACTCCAAGAAAGCAAGCATTTGGTACTGCATTAACTGCGACAAGTCTCTCTGTACATTTTCCTGTAAAAGAGAGGGGGGGGGGGGAATTTAATTCTTAGAATAAAAGGAAATGAGCATGATCATTTAAACATTGATGAGCATTTGTAGAATTAACTGTTCTATTTTAATTTGGATTTTCTCTTTACCAAAAAAGCCCTCCTTCATTATCTAACATTGAAATTTATATTCTATTTCTTGATCCAGATCTAGTTGATCTACAGCCTCTAGATGATCTAGATCCATGTCTCGTAACTGTTCATTCTATCAAATTGAAAAAACGCAAAATAGATATGGACCTAGATCTATATATGACAGAGAAAACTTAATCGTATTTACAGCAAACAAAAATTCAAAGATAGAGCCTAGAGTAGAGGCAAATTAGGCTAAGCCAACAAAGAGTTTAAGCAACACACAGGCACCACTATACGTACATGTACCCCTGTATACTCAGTGGCGGATCCAGGGGGAGGGCCCGGGGGGCCCGGGCCCCCCCCCCCCCTTGAGAAAAAAATCATGTAAAATCACGCGATTTTTACCTTTTTTTGGGGTTGGGCCCCCCCCCCTGGCGCTCAAGGGGGGGGGGTGCAAATTTTAAAATTTTCGAGGACCAAAAAAAAAAAATGTGCTCACTACCCCTTGACCCCCGCAGGTTCTTCGCCCTTAGACACAACGCCAATTTCACAACGCTCTACCTGATCGTAAATACCTCCCCCCCCCCCCCCACCTACTTAGAGAAACGTTTAGCGGGGCCTGCATGTAAGAGTGGGGTGGTGCAATTTTTTTTGTCTACCCCGTAGTACCCCCCCCCCCCCCCCCCTAACTCCGGGAAGCTCCAACGGGGTTGGAGCTTCCCGGAGTTACCCCCCCCCCTGTTTTTGCTCATTTCGCCACTGCCGGTGTCACTATCACGTACCAATATTTGGCTTGCATAATTTCAAATTTGGGCCCCCCCCCCCTAACAAATCCTGGATCCGCGCCTGGTAGTCCAATTATTTACTGGTCTGTAGGCCTAGGCCTCAAATTTTCTACTCTCGTACTCGTCTAACTTACTATCTCGGTATCTGGTCCAAATTTTGGCGCTTGTTCACAACTCATGTCAACTACTCATGTCAACTGTGACCATGCTTTTTAGTGTTAGCTATTAACCTCTTTCTGACCAAACTATGAAAGTAGTTGGACCTAAAAGTAACAAAAAGCTTGGATTATTGATGCAGCTAGTGCGAGTGAAGTGATCTGCCAGCTGCCTATAGAACCTTTCTCGCGTATCTAATTTGCAGAGAGGGTCTCGCCCGAAAGTTTGGGCCAAGGATCAAGGAGTGACTGGCAATCGAGCTGAAATATTTCTCACGACGATAAATAACGGATCAAAAGTTCGAGTGTAAATTACTCCTAAATTCATCAGATATAACCATTTTAAACCACTTCATAATGTACAGACAAATCAGCAGATTCATACTATCGTTAGATATGTTTATAAATATGATTCAATTTACGAGATTTGAACGTAATTACAGCTGTACTCACCATCAAACTTTCAAAGAAAACCTCGAACCCTCACTCTGTGTGGGTGACGTCATATATTAAATATGCATACAGCGAAAGTCTTGTCTTCAGATCAGGCAATCGTACATAAAAACTTCCATCACAGATAGAAAAAATTCTTATTAAAATAATGAGGATGATTACCGTTATCAATCATTATACCCAAATAAGAAGGAGAATAGTGATACAGAGACTTATTTACCGCTCGTAGGATTTCTGATAAGAATGCACAAAGAACACAAAATGGAAAGGTGCCTGGAATAGAGCATAATATGGGCAGTCAAGCTCATGAATATTCATATTATGGGCGTTACCAACCATTGCCATTTGCATACACAATCATTATTTAATATATAATGGAAATGCGCTTTTCATTATATATTATATAATGGAAATGCGCTTTTCATTATATATTATATAATGGAAATGCGCTTTTCATTATATATTATATAATGGAAATGCGCTTTTCATTATATATTATATAATGGAAATGCGCTTTTCATTATATATTATATAATGGAAATGCGCTTTTCATTATATATTATATAATGGAAATACGCCTTTCATTATATATTATATAATTGAAATTTGCTTTACATTATATATTATATAATGGAAATACACTTTTCATTATATATTATATAATGGAAATGTGCTTTCCATTATATATTATATAATGGAAGTTTGCTTTTCATTATATATTATATAATGGAAATACGCTTTTCTTTATATATTATATAATGGAAATACGCCTTTCATTATATATTATATAATTGAAATGTGCTTTTCATTATATATTATATAATGGAAATACACTTTTCATTATATATTATATAATGGAAATGTGCTTTTCATTATATATTATATAATGGAAATGTGCTTTTCATTATATATTATATAATGTAAATGTGCTTTTCATTATATATTATATAATGGAAATACGCTTTTCATTATATATAAATAATGAAAGTGTGAATTGTAATTATTTATAAATAATGAAACGTACTTTGTCATTATTTATAAATAATGAAGTATGAATTGTAATTATTTATAAATAAAAAAAATGTGTAAAAAATTATATACAAATAAAAATGTACATTTTCTTGCATTATATGTAAATAATGGTTATTATTTGTTAAATAATGATTATATAACATATAATTTGTCTATATAATTGTTTTACAAACGGCGCCTCATACACTTCATTCTATTTTATGGACTAAAATTGATATATACTATAGAAGGCCTAGATACATTATGTAAACATATTTTGCCTGTACCAAGCAATTACTTCTTGTTGTGCATCTTGTTGCCATTTGCCCCCCCCCCCCCTCCTATCACACCCTTTTATTCTCTCTCTCTATTTCTTTCCATCTCTCTCTATCTATCCTGTCCTTCCTCCCTTCCCATTCTCTCTGTACTATGTGTATTCGAAATTCGACAGAGAGAGAGAGAGAGAGAGAAAGGGAGAGAGGGGAGAGACAGATTGGGAGAGAGAAACGTTGAAAGAGGAGAGAGAGAGAGAGCTGGGGATAAGCAGATTGGGAGAGAGAAGGGAGAGACAGATTGGGAGAAAGGTGAATTAAGAGGAGAGAGAGAGAGAGGGGATAACAGATTGGGAGAGAGAAGGGAAAGACAGATTGGGAGTGAGAAACGATAAAGAGGAGAGAGAGAGAGAGAGAGAAAGGGACATTGGGAGAGAGAGAGAGAGAGGGGGGCAGACAGATTGGGATAGAAAGAGGAGAGAGAGGGAGAAAGGAAAAGATCGAGAGAAGGGGAGAGAGAGAGTGATGGGACATTAGGAGAGAGAGGAGAGAGAGAGAGAGATGGACAGAAATACAGAGAAAATAAAAGGGTGTGATAGGAGGGGGGCAAATGGCAACAAGGGAGAGACAGATTGGGAGTGAGAAACGATAAAGAGGAGAGAGAGATAGAGAGAAAGGGACATTGGGAGAGAGAAATAGAGAGGGGCAGACAGATTGGGATAGAAAGAGGAGGGAGAGGGAGAGACAGATTAGGAGGGAGAAAGGAAAAGATCGAGAGAAGGGGAGAGAGAGAGTGGTGGGACATTAGGAGACAGAGGAGAGAGAGGGAGATATGGAAAGAAATACAGAGAAAATAAAAGGGTGTGATAGGAGTGGGGCAAATGGCAACAAGAAGCACAACAAGAAGTAATTATTGATTGGTAATGAGAGAAGAAGAAAATCAACAATTTGAGCTATATTCAATGCATTTGTATTTCTTTGTGATTTTGTGGTCTATATATTTTGTCTGAATTGAAATTGTAGACATGATGTTTAGGAGCCACGTACATACTCTACTGCTCTCTATTAACATATCCTTCTCTCTTCACCATCTTTTTCCCCTTTCTATCACTCCTCTATTTCCCTCTTCTTCTTTTTTTTTTTTGTATCTCTCTCTATACGATTTCGTCATGAAAATGTTTTTTTTAAAAAATCATTGTAGGGCTACCGTATTTATTTGCTGTTGGTAACTAAATTAATGAAACAAATGAAGTCCACATATGGTACCAATTTTGTAATGTTATTGTTACATAACTTCCTCTATTAGTCAGCTGATTGTCCTCAAACAATAATAATGATAGTGACTGAATAACATGTACGTTGCAACCTGTAGCATTCCATTGCCAAGTGCATTCTCGCTGAAAACAATAACAAGTGAGACTTTAGAGACACTGGATATAGTCTGCAAGCACCAGACCCTAATTGACACTTTACCCCCAAAACAAATCATTGTGCCTTGAGAGAAGCCTAGCCCAGCTACCTACTGGTTGTGTCAGGAGCAGCTATAGTACATGGCCTATGGTAGTCTTATAGTGCAGACTCTCTTTTACGACTGACCAGGGTTTGTGCCTGCAAACTACACTGAATAAGTTAGGTGTAGGGTCTGTAATTAGAAGACTGTGAATATGGACAGAGTATTCGATACCAGCTGGTAATCCCTTTATCAGTAACTATAGGGGCAGACAAACCCATGTATACGCTTATCTTCCTGGTGCTCAGCTTACTGAAAAAAAATTCGCGTCCAATATTCGCGTCTGCGTGTCCCTTTTGGACCGACGCAGACGTATATATTTGACGTATACCTATGCAACAAATTTGTGGATTTTCACGTCGAAGACGTGAAAATCCACAAAATTGACGTATACCTATGCAAGGGTTTTATTGTCTTTTTACGTCCAAGACGTGAAGAAGAAGAAAATCTGCGTCCAATTTCACGTCTGCGTGTCCCTTTTGGGAGACGCAGACATGAATATCGGACGCAGATTTTCATGTCTGCGTGTCCCTTCAGGGCCATTGAGTACAGAAAAACGAAAAAATTACCAAGCAAAGGTATACGTCAAATTTGTGAATTTTCACGTCTTTGACGTGAACATCCACAAATTTGTTGCATAGGTATACGTCAAATTTGTGGATTTTCACGTCTTTGACGTGAAAATCCACAAATTTGTTGCATCGGTATACGTCAAATTTGTGGATTTTCACGTCTTTGACGTGAAAATCCACAAATTTGTTGCATAGGTATACGTCAAATTTTGCGTTTGCGTGTCCCTTAGGAGCCACCATAGAAAAGAGAGAAAAAGGTCGAAACGAGTCTAGATTGATGAGCGAAATAGTTAGGAGAGAGAGAGGGAGAGGGGGGGGGGGGGAGAGATGGGAAAAAATGGACACGGTGGAGGGGGGTAAGGAGAGGAGAGGATATGAATAGAGGAAGGGGGAAAGAAACGGAAAAGGAAGGTGCCAGTATGCTTAGCAGATTAATCGAATAGTATTCTTGGAAGCATATACGACCTTACAATATTTAGTGATCGTTGTAGCGGTTGAAATCGAATATAAAGTTATGAATTTGTATTTTACTCTTTATGTTGTATAGCTCCCTCTCAAGGTCAATATAAGCTATAAAACAATGTTTCTTGACTAAAATTGACCGATTAGCTATTCCCGTTCGAAAATCATAATTATATCACAACTACATATTCTGAGATTTTCATGGTCGCAGCTACCATTGTACGGCCGTAGGCGCTATTTGAAATTCATCAAAATTTGTTTTAGGGGCTAAATTTTCTAATGCGTTTAATACATCCACATATCAAAATTGTAAAGAATCGCTATCCACTCAATTTTCAAAATTCCCTAAACTTTGTATTACCTTTAACGGTCTTAATCAATCTTTCTTAATGAGATTGTGGAAAAATAGAATCCCATCAATATTTGCTATTTTGTCTAATATAATTATGGTCTGATACGGGGGGGGGGGGTACTCATGCACATACGGAGTGTGTCACTCTAATGGGTCACTTTTTCACAAAAACTCTCTAAACATGGGTTCTATTTTTAACAAAAATATCCCTAAACATGGGTCAACTTTTTGAAAATTTCCAAACACCCGAAAAATTGTGGGAAATGGGCTCTACTCCGGGGTTCTACTTCGAGAAAAGATGGGTAGGGGTTTCGAGCGGCACACCTCTACCCAAACCATATCTGAGTAACCCACGGAGTCTGATAGGTTTCAATTGGACCTCACGCTCATTCCCAACATTGAACTATCACACACAAAGTATGATGCAGAAGCAGTATCTGACTTGAACCACCTTTATATAGGGAGAGAAACGGAAGATGATCCTTTATCGAAGGGTACATATTCCAATGTCTCAACCGTATTGTATTTCTTTACTGTATTATAAATGTGCCTCATTTTTAGCGCCCTTTTTTACTGGCTGGGGATGACTTGGGATTCTTTCAATCATTTTCTATACACATTTCTACTGTAATAGTCAATACTGAGCTGTTTGGTTTGATCCCAGCCCCTCTAAAGATGCTTTCGTCTACTGAGCACATCGAGCTCGGGGGGGGGGGGGGGGGTCACGAATCCCAAAATGACTGGCTACGCACCCGCGTCCACAAAAAACCGTTAGAGGGTGTCTTTTCAGCTGTACGGCGTTGTCGACGTTTGTGGAGAGGTCGGCAAAAATGATGGAGGACTTGCAAAACGATTTGGTGCCTTGCTCATGAAAAGAAATGTGTCCTTCTTTTTTGGCGCCTCCTGTAAATGGTAGGAAAGAGAGCGGTACGTACCGTGTCAAAACTCTGCATAACTAATGACTGAGTTAACCACTGTCGGCGGGTGGGGGATTATTTTTTCCACTCCGTTCACTTGATAAAAGCATTTATCCGCCCCCTTTCTTCCGATGCCTGGATATATTTTGGGAAATATGGCAACTCTGTCCCTGCTTCTGACGCTTATATGCTAGTCATGTTTATCAACATTATATAATACAAAATATTAATAGAAATGAGAAGTGGATAATTAAGAAGGAGGAGGAGGGGCAGGGGGCCGGGAACAGGGGAGGGATGTGGACTAAGGAGGCACATGGTGGTCAGGGACGTCTCCAAAGGGGGGGGGGTTGTGGGGGGGGGGGGTGCGACACCCCCTCTGTCAGGATATTGTCGGTAAAATTGCGCTGCCGTCGGGGAAAAAGAGAAAAGGGGGAGGGTAAAAAAAGAGAGGGAAATGGAAAGAAAAAAAAGAAAAGGAAAAGAAAAGAAAGAAAGGAAAAGAAAGGAAAGGAATGAAAAGGAAAGAAAAGAGAAGAAAGAAAGAGAAAACAGAAAAGAGGGAGGACAGGAAAGAAAGGAAAAGAAACAAAAGAAACAAAAGGAAGAAAAAAGAGAAAAGGGAAACAAAAGAAACGGGGGGTGAAAGAAAGGATAGAGAGGGGAGGTAAGAGCCTGAGAGAGGAGGAGTAGGAGTAAAAGAGAGAGAGAGAGAGAGAGAGAGAGAGAGGGGGGGGGGGGTCGGGATGGAGTCGTCTCGTCGAGGGAGCAAGAAAGACACGGGTAAATATTTTGCTCTGTCGGGTCAGCTGTGTCGGTATTCTTGCTCGATCCTCGTGTGCTATATCAATGCAGAAGTTTGCAGTCGGTTAGTATATTGTCGGTCGGCCGACAAGTTTTTTTCCCTACGAACTGTCACTTTTTTATCCGCTATGACGACTTCGAGAGTGACTACATCTACAATACTTGTATTTTCTCGAAGTTTCACTTTCTTATAATATCAGCTAAAGAAATCAGAGGTTTAAAATTTTCGGGGAAACCAAATTCAAACAAGGATTAAGAGTCAACAACGGTACGACGATTCGTCTTTCTCTAATAAAAACGTCTAAGCTTCCGCGATTCGCGCGGGAGGGGGGGGGGGGGGGAACTGAATTTAGATAAGGATTAAGAGTCACGAACGGTACAACGAATCGTCTGCTTTCCGTAATTTAAGGAAACGTCTAGGCTACCGCGCTTCGCGTGAGAGGGGGAAACTGAATTCAGACAAATAGGGCTTATTAAGAGTCGAAAACGGTACAACGAATCGTCTGCTTTCTCTAACAATTTAAGGAAACGTCTAAGCTTCCGCGATTTGCGCGGGAGGGGGGGGGGACTTCATGTAGACGAGTCGAGAACGGTACAACGAATCGTCTTCTTTCTCTAATAATTTAATGAAACGTCAAAGCTTCCGCGCTCCGCGCGGGAGGGGGGGGGGGGACTGAATTCAAATATGGATTAAGAGTCGAGCACGGTTCAACGAATCGTCTACTTTCTCTAATAATTTAATGAAACGTAAAAAAGCATCCGCGCTTAAGGCCCTTTTAACACTTTCACGGATCGCATCACGGATCATCCCGGATCGTCGCTCCGGGATCATCCGTGTTATCTCCGGCATTACCGTGTATACACCGGGAAGGCATCCGGCGTGATCCTTGGCGTACTGGCATATCCGGGGAAAAAATTAAGCTTGCTTAATTTTTCATCCCGGAGTTCACGGATGAAACAATCCGTCCTCTTCCCTGTAGGCACCGTGTACCTCATTGTAGCCGCCGAATACATCCGGGACAGTCCGTGTAGACACCGGGAGGTCCGTATTAACACCGGTTTCATCCGGGTTTGAAATTCCGTATATCAAATGAGCGCCTACAAGCTCAAGTCACCCCTCAACATTCCGGAGATATCCCAATAGACAACGTACACCTCCGTGTAAGGACCGTAAAAGTACCCAGTAGCCTCCGTGCTCTTCCTTGAAATCCGTGTTAGCTCCGTATGCGTTTCCGGCGTGGTCCACGTTGCTACCTTGTCTGTCCGTGGAGACACCGTACTTGCCCGTGTATACACCCAGTTCGGAACGTATCCACACCGGCATCGAGAAGAAATCGTGGTGTCGCACGCCGGAACACCCCGGATTAAGATCCGGGATGATCCGTGATGCGATCCGTGAAAGTGTAAAAGGGCCTTTAGCGCTAAAGGGGGAAACTGAATTCAGACAATATTAAGAGTCGAAAACGGTACAATGAATCGTCTTCTTTCTCTAATTATTTAATGAAACGTCAAAACTTCTGCGCTTCGCGAGGGAGGGGGAGAACTGAATTCAGGTAAGGATTAAGAGTCGAGAACAGTATCCGAATCGTCTGCTTTTTCTAATAATTTAATGAAACGTCAAAGCTTCCGCGCTTTGCGCGGGAGGGGTGAAACTAATTTCAGAATAGGATTAGCAGTCGAGAACAGTACAAGCAAATCGTCTTCTTTAATTTAATGAAACGTCAAAGCTTTCGCGCTTCGCGCGGAAGGGGGGGGGGGGGGGGACTTCATCCAGACAAGGAACAACAGTCGAGAACGGTACAATAAATCGTCTTCTTTTCCTAATAATTTAAGGAAACGTCTAAGCTTCCGCGCAAAGCGGGAGGCCTATATCACCCACCCCCGTTATGAGCGCGCTTCGCTTGCTCACTACCGCCCTATAAGATCCTAGCCCCGCGCCTGCATTATATAGCTATGATGCTGACTAAAATGACGAAATAATTCGTACATTTATGTCGTCGAGGAAAATGACAATTTTGCGCATACGCAAGTACTATAGATAGTCCATAGGAAAAACAATTTAGCCTCCGGCCCCATAATGTTAAATTTGTAAATATTGGGACATTTAATTTTGTCGGTAATTGGTGGCTAGTTTTGTCGGTAATCGTTGGCCTCTACACCCCCCCCCCCCCGATGAAAAAAGTCTAGCGACGCCCTTGATGGTGGTGTCTCTTAGTCTTGCCCATGCTCATGGGTGTCGATCACGGGGGGGGGGGGTGGGGGGATATACACCCCCCCAAAAAAAAAATATATATATCAGGTGAGGGGGGGGGGGATCACCTGTACAATCATCCCCCCCCCCCCCAATAATTGACCATCAACAAAAAAAAATGAAGAGAAAAATTAATGATGAGAGCCCGATGAGAGTAGTTAATGGTTATTACTCGCACAATGACCATCAATATACACATTTTGCTATGACTTATAGGATAGTTCCCTAGTTGTTATGTTGTTTCCGTTCACCCTTTTAAAAATTTACGTCATTGTATCTTTATGTGTTTGTTTTTTCACTCATTTTATTTCCTGTTATTTCCTAAAACATTTGTCAAAACGCGCTAAAAGTTACAGTCGTGTATTTGTTTAACTCTTTTAATTTGGGCATTATTGCCAAGAAAAAATTATCAACCAATTCCTCAATATAAAGAACTCTTAAAGGTAAAGGAAAGCATCTGAGCAAGAATATCACAAGACTTTTGGCCAGTTCAATCTGAAGTGGTTTTTAATTGATGATGCGGTTTCTTTCATAATGCATGTAAAGTAATAAAATATTGGACCATTGAAGAGAAAGACGGTTTGTCCAAATGACAGCATGTAGGATACGAGACTTTTAGTTTGTTCCCTGATTCGTACTCAGTATCTATTTTATTTTATTGATTTCATCCATTTCTTTGTTTATTTATATCTCTACATGTAAAACATTTGAAGCGCTATTTTCCGAAAGGAGCAAAATCTTTTGGAAGCAAATGGAGATAATGATAAACATGTTCCTCTATACCTTGAACAAATTTATTAACCTAAATTACGAGAGAAATTATGAACACATGCATCTTTTAATAATAATTTTCCATAGACACCTGAACAAAATCGGGTAAACAAAGAGTTCTTTATTAAGTTAAACACATGGATCTAGTGCCTCTTGAAAATAAGCTCTTTGTATGTACATAAACGAGCAATACAACAGAATACTTCAGTTCGATATTTTGGAGAAAGATTATTATGTCACAACTTATTTTTGTTTTATTGAAAAGCTGATGTAGGCATGTGTATTGTATTCAAACGTAACAGGCATAAGATAGTTCAGGTGTTTTTGAAGGTTAGAATGTTATTAAGTTTGAAGTTTTTTTTATAACATCCTTCCAATAATATCTGGTATGATGTGGAAGTTTGTTATTTGGTAGTTGGAACGTAAATTTTATAGTATGTTTTTAAGAAAGGGGGCACAGTGCCCCCACTTTTTCACGCACCCGAAAAGTGCCCCTTTTTACTTAGGAATAGTGCCCCTATTAATTAGTAAAAGTGCCCCTTTGGTAGTGTGACCCTTTTCCTTCGACAAGTTTCCATTTTCTTTGCAATAAGTGTCCATTTCCATTCTCATAAGTGTCCTTTCTCTGGTAAATAACCCTTTTCAGGTATGAAAAGTTACTCCTTTTCACTTCAGATAAGTGCCCCCTTCACCTCCTATAAATGCCCCTTTAAAATAATTTTCTTTCAACTAGTGAACATTTTCCTTTCTTATAAGTGCCCCTTTTTTCATTCACATAAGTTCCCCTTTTCATATTTGGTCATTGCCCCTTTTCCAGTGCGATAGGTGCCTCTTTTCACCTCTGATAATTTTCCTTTCCCCTTTTCATAAACGCCCTTTTTCATCTTGTATAAATGCCCCTATCAAAATCTGATGCCCATTTTCCGTCGAAAAATGCACATTCCCTATTCTCATGACTGACTTTTTTTTCCCTGATGAGTGCCTCTTTTTAAGGGTGTAAGAAGTGCCCTATTTTCACCTTTGACAATTACTCTTTGTATTTTTGGCACTGCGACCTCACAAATCTTAAAATGTTTCCTCGCTCGCTCGCAAATAAATTTTCAGACCGTCACACCCAACTGCAAAGCATGATGCTTAAGCAATATCTTGTATGGTGTTTAAAGTGAAGCATATATTGTAATCACAATGTAAGGGTATATAGCAATGTCTAAAAAATGCAAATGTTCGCTTTGAGATTTCCCGTTGTAAGTGCCCTTTTTTCTTGGTGCCCCCCCCCCCCCATTTGGAAGTCGCTCGGCCGCCCCTGAAACAGACATTGGATTTTTTTTTGGTAATGTCTAAATTTCGTTTAAAAATAGATGATATCAGTCTGGTAGGTCTACACTGCAGGCAAGAGTCAGGACTAACATTTAGCATGTTATTAATTTTATTACCACTCTTATATTCTCTGAAATGTTATCTTTATTGAGGGTGACTTGAAAAAGTTAATAACTTGGAACAGGGGTGATCCCGATCCCCGTCGTTCCGCGGGCCCTGACATGTAGGCATCTCAAGAAACATTTTCTTGCCTGGCTGTAAATTTAGGAATTTTTCATTTTCCAACAAACGCATACAAAAGTATAATTTACTTAAAAGTAAGGAAAAATCTCGGAAAGTTATGTCATTTCAGCATTATTTGTAAACCGCCGTTATGGAATTAGAAATAAACCGCGTTTGAATTTTATTCCCCCCCTCCCCTATCAGTACGCCAGTGCCCCCCCCGACCTACACCTTCTGGGTGGGGAAATTGCAACTGATATTCCTTACCTTTCTTCATTCTCTTTTAGGTTTGCTGGGGGGGGGGGAGGGGGGGGGGGGGGGCAAGGTCATTTTGGCCCCCACCCCGCTCCACACACTGAAACAGACATTGGATTTTTCTTGGTAATGTCTAAATTTCGTTTAAAAATAGATGATATCAGTCTGGTAGGTCTACACTGCAGGCAAGAGTCAGGACTAACATTTAGCATGTTATTAATTTTATTACCACTCTTATATTCTCTGAAATGTTATCTTTATTGAGGGTGACTTGAAAAAGTTAATAACTTGGAAGGGGAGGGGGGGGGGGCAAGGTCATTTTGGCCCCCACCCCGCTCCACACACTAAAACAGACATTGGATTTTTTTTTGGTAATGTCTAAATTTCGTTTAAAAATAGATGATATCAGTCTGGTAGGTCTACACTGCAGGCAAGAGTCAGGACTAACATTTAGCATGTTATTAATTTTATTACCACTCTTATATTCTCTGAAATGTTATCTTTATTGAGGGTGACTTGAAAAAGTTAATAACTTGGAACAGGGGTGATCCCGATCCCCGTCGTTCCGCGGGCCCTGACATGTAGGCATCTCAAGAAGCATTTTCTTGCCTGGCTGTAAATTTAGGAATTTTTCATTTTCCAACAAACGCATACAAAAGTATAATTTACTTAAAAGTAAGGAAAAATCTCGGAAAGTTATGTCATTTCAGCATTATTTGTAAACCGCCGTTATGGAATTAGAAATAAACCGCGTTTGAATTTTATTTCCCCCCCTCCCCTATCAGTACGCCAGTGCCCCCCCCCGACCTACACCTTCTGGGTGGGGAAATTGCAACTGATATTCCTTACCTTTCTTCATTCTCTTTTAGGTTTGCTGGGGGGGGGGGGAGGGGGGGGGGGGGGCAAGGTCATTTTGGCCCCCACCCCGCTCCACACATTGTTGGCGGGATTAACCGCAACTGATCTCCCCTTCTTTTCTCCCTTTTTGATTCCTTCTTCCCTCTTTTTTGTTCCCTTTTAGCTCTCCCCTTTATTCCTTTTCCTTCCTTTTCTCTTTTTTGTTTAGCGGGGACGGGCGGGGGTGGGGGGGGGGGGGGGGTGATGCAAGATCCTTTTGTCCCCCCCCCCCGATCCACAACATGCTGGCGGGAAAATTGCAACTGATATCCCCCTTCTTTTTTTCTTCTTCCTCTTTTTTACCTTCCTTTATCTCCTCTTTTCCTTTTTTCGTTCCCTTTCCTTCCTTCTCTTTATTTTTTGATGGGGGGGGGGGGGGGGAGGCAACAGCCTGGGAGGCAAGTCATTTTGCCCCCCCCCCGATCTCCTTCTTCCCTCTTTTATTTTCTTCTTTCTCTTCTTTTTTGTCCATTTCTCTCCTCTTTCCCTTTCCCTTCTTTTCCTTCTCTCTCTCTCTCCTTTTTTAAATTTTTTTAAAAATTATTTTTTGCTGGGGGGGGGGGGGGGCAAGGCCCGCTCGGCCCGCCCCCTGGATCCGCGCCTAGCGACACATGTACACCTCTTATAAGCAAATACGTCGGAATGCATTTTTGTTCTTGGAGTGAAGGAATGAATTTATTTATCATTTTACATAAAATTAAACATATTGACAAGGAAGGACGCGATCGCAACTGTTAAAAAAAAGTAGCTCAGGGGTAATTTCAATTCCCCGTATAAATAATTTTCGTAGTATGTCATTGTCTTGTTTGCACATTTCAATCGGTGACGCACAAGGCTATTTCAATTTCCTTAGGCTGATTTTTCGAAAGAAGTTGCTATCGTGTTGCTTAAAGACTTAAAGAGAAGGTTGAGTTCTGGGAAGAGGTGAACAATAATTCGTGAGCGTTATGGCCCGGTCTCACTGGCCGATGGACACAAAATGTATGCATAAAGGACACAGCCGACGAGCAAAATTTCGGGGGTGGCTCCATCCGTTTCCATCCGCTCCAGAAATGGACAAAATTTGCGAAAATTTGCGAAAACAGAACGGAAAATAACGGACGTGGGTAGTATGTAACGGGGACGTTAAACGGATGTTCATCGGAAGCCTAGCGGAAGAAAGCGGATGGAAGTGGATGACAGCTTTGGATATTTTATATACGAGATGCATACGCTTACATCCTTTCTATTTCCGTGCTACTAACGATGTATAGACGTTCCATGTACCTTATCTTTCCTCCCTCTTTCCGTTTTCAGCTGCAGCGGATGTGAGTTGCGAGGATGCCCCGAGGATGCAGAGAGGATACAGCGGACGTTTAACGGATGATAACGGACATAGAACGTTTGTTGCTCGTATTTGTCGCGGATTTACATCGTACACGGCGGAAGTTCATCCGTTCTAAAAGTTTTGTGCAGCTCAAAACTTTTTGCGCAGATGAAATCACAGTGGACGGATGCTCGATGGATAGAGCGTATGAAACACGTATGCAATGAGTACACAACGGATGCATAGCGTTTTCCAACGGATGGCAAGATTTTTTTTTACGTTTTACATCCTCTTTGCATCCGTAAGTGCTGTGGGACCGGGCCTTTATCATCGTTATCGTGCAAGGGTGGAAGAACATCAGATAAAACATGTTCCCTGAAAAGCATGGCTCTTCAAATGCCTTCATATTCTAAATGAGGCATGTAACATCGTAAATATCGAGAAGGATTTTTACGCCACGTGTTCGTTTAGTCCCATATACCTCCTTCTGTGTATAGTGCTTGTAACTTTCCAAGCCTTGGCCAAATTTCTTATCATTTTGATGATTCCAGAATCTTGCAATACACACGAATACTTATATGGTAGATGATCAACCTTTTCTGATCGATTCCACACCGTTTCTGTCACAATTAATGCAATCGCATGACCATAACTCAACTTCATCTTTAAAAACACAAAATATCAGACAATGGTTCCTAGAAAAATACTACAGCGCAACTGCATGTAGAGTTTTTGTGAGTGAATTTCAGTGAGTATTAATGCTTCTGAATATTAATTGAAAATAAGTGCTGCAGTGCTACATATATACTTTAATAATTATCTACATCATCTATATCATACTAGGTCGAATCATTATATTCGATCCAACTTCGATCTTGTTACTGACGTACATGATTATAAATCAAGAAATAGCCGATTCAACTTTAACTTACCAGAAAGAGTAGGTAGTATTGGAAATTCGTTTAATTACAATGCCATAAAACATTGGAATTCCCTTCCCAATGGTGTAAAAGAAATAGGAAACTATGATCATTTTAAGAGGAAATTAAAGGACTACCTAATACTTGACAGTCAGAGAAGAGAAGTGAATGACATGTTATATGATTGAAATTTGTATTCTTCTGTCGGTTCATACTTTTTCACGTTGTATAAACTTATGTTTCCGTACGTTATAGAAATTCTACAAATCATCGTTATTTTCCTCTTCTTCCTTCTCCACTTTTTCTTCTTCTCCTTCTTCTTTTTCTTCTTGTACTTAATATCATTTCTATCATCAGTTTAATGTTGTAATTATTATTATTATCTTTAATAAGTAGTTCTTTTAATTTTCTTATCTGTCTGTAAATATTACTATTTTAACTTAATAATTTTATACATGTCTCTAAGGTACCCCACTGGAAATAAGCTCTCGAGCTTTCGTGGGTTATCCTGTTCAAGCTGACTTAGTTTTGATCTGTTATTATTGTATATTGTTGTACGTTGGAAGCTTGTCGAATGAAAATCAAGCATCAATCAATCAAACCACTTGTATGCTACAACATCAAGAATGTTATGTGTCTTACAGTACTGGACAAAATGATTAAATTTAAAACATTCGTATATTACCTTCTTTTTTAAAATCATAAGTATCTATCATTAGTATCATCATCATCATCATCATCATTATTAGTATCATTATTATTATTACTATTATTATCGTAAATATTGTCATAATAATTATTAACATAAGTGTTATCGTTATTACGAGTTCATATATGGCTTTATCATGTTTATATAAAATAAAGCTGAAAAAACCAACACAGAATCTGATATACTGATATAAACGAGAATAACAATCATATATCAATATTAATATATATCTATACTTTGAAAATTGAATTGAAAATGCTAAAAGGAACAATGTCCAACGTGATTCGAATTGAAAACAGTAGAAAATATACTGATTAACAACGATTGATGGAATACACAATCCATGCTTTTTATGTATTTCACCTAGCCTATTTTTTTTAATTTTTTTTTATTTTTTTTATGGTCAGTTTTTATTCTTTTCTCTCTTGAAACAAATTATAATCATAGTACAAATTACAATCATCATATGTAACGCTCACTGCAAATGTGATGACATTATAAATCAGTATAAATTTTTGTCTTACAAACGGCTTCAAAGAAAACTTACCTAGTTAGTTCCTATACATCATATTCGACACAAAAATTCATATTTACAAAGAAAACATATGCAGTTATATAATCCAAAATTTTTGTTTTAACAATGTAGCAACTTATACTTCTTTTATACTGTTGTCCTGAGAAAAAAGTTTTCTCTTTTTGTTAACTCTACCTTACCCGACCTCTCCCTTACCCCCTCCCCCCCCCCCCCTCTTAACCGGTGGACGACTGGCTCTGGGTTCCAATTGTTTGTCTAATACTCAGGTTTTCCCATTTAGAAAAATGAATAGTGAGAGTTCCCCTCATTGCAGCCAATTTCCTTTCTTCTACTTTATCCCCTATTATACTATTCTTTATTTCATTAAAAGAGGGTGGTTTTTTAAGTTCTCTATTTCTATAAATCAGATATTTAACAAGAATTAAAACATGATTCATTAATTGATATTTTCCTTTATTACTCTCCTCTTTCCCATACAGAATTTCCTCCAAACTACAGTTGTGTATTTCAAAGTCTAAAAATCTCGTGCACATTCCCCACACTGATTGTGCAAATTCACAAGTATAGAATAAATGTTTATATGTTTCTTCATCTTTTTCGCAAAATGAGCACAACTTAGTCGAGACAAGACCAAAACGGAAGAGGTGATGGTTTGTATATAATATATTATGTATAAGTTTGAACTGAAACTCTCTTAATCGACTGTTAAGTGTACACTGTCTTAGTCTTAAAAATATGTTTTCTATTTCCTTACAGGAAAAACCATAGTTCCTTCCAATTCTCTCAAAAACCAAAGGTTTAAAATCATCTTTCTTTATTAATTGTACATAAATTTGTTTTGATTTTAGATCAGCTATATTAGTTGTTTTCTTCCCCAAAGTGAAATCAGTTCCAGAATTATTTTTTTCTTCTCCCTTTCTAAAATTATTTTTCCAACAAACTGGTAAACAGGCATAAAAGTGCTTGATCTTTTCAATTTCATTTACTTCAACACCTAAATCGATAAAATGCCTGTCACATTTTAGTTTACCATCGTTTTCCAGAATATGTTTTAATTTGTAAATTCCTTTGTCATACAACCTCTTATCGTATATACAACTTCCTTTATATCGAATAAGTTTATTATTAAAAAATACCATTATTAAAAATTGAAGCAATATATCGATACATATAAATACATATATAAATGGGCATATAATAATAATAATACTAATATATACACACACAGTGGATATCAATAAAAGTGTAACCACCTCTGGTAGCTCCTAAGTGCAAAATGAAAACCAATATGACTTTGAAATCTATTTCACAATGAAAGGTAAACTTTCCTCTTTCCAATGGTAGCAGTTTATGTCTGCTACCCAAAATAAACAGTTTTTATCTGGAATTTTTGACAATTGATGAATAATTGATTTTAGATCTTTGCTGTGACTTGTTCTATTTATATGTTATATGACATTGATTGTTGTCATGTACTTTTTCTGCTATTTATTTAAGTTAGTATTGTCTGTTGGGAGCCAGGGGAGTACAAACAATCAAATAATTCCCCTGGCTCTCAACAGAGAGGTTAAATTATATTACATTGTTATGTTATTTATGTTATGTGTAGTTACTGTCTTTGATATGTTAATGTATTGTTATATTTATACAAATGTGAGCTGTAAAACAATTTTTATGCCTTCATTTTATTTTGTGCATGGCAATAAAGAAATTCAATTCAATTCAATTCAATTCAATATCATATATTCATAGTAATCCTGCCACGGGCGTCTGAGCACCAAAGGGTGTTGTCAAAGTCGCCCTCTACCAAGTTCAGACTGATGGAACAAAATATGTGGGTCAGGCCATATGAATGTGCTTCTTTTTGTCTTAAATCCATTTAAAAGCTAAATAATGCGTCGTGCTTTAGTGCTTCATTGTTTATAATGATGCAATGTATCTAGGCTTTCACAAATCCGTGTTTCAATCCATACAAGATAATCTTAGATTATGTTGAACAGCCTTCTAACTTTTGTCTCGTTATATCTAAGTTCTCTCTGCCCACATGTCCGCTGCACCATTTCACAGCCGTAAGGAGCATTCGTCGTTTAATATCTCGAATAGCAAATGAAACTCATAGGTTACTCAATCCAAATGCAAGAAGGAATACATATGATGATAAGTATCAAATAAATTGACAGTAGAATTTTCACGAAAAGGATAACATTCCAATTAAAATGTAACCATTTTGTATTATTCAATGAGAAGGGTAACCTTAAACAAGGGATGCGAATAAAGTCAAGATTGAAATCATCATAACAAAGAAAGAAAATATCATTGAATTTTGCTTGAGTTTGACGATATATTAACACCTTTTCTTTTCAACTACCTAACAGTGACTAAAACTAATTGTTTTATTTTCAACTACCTAACAGTGAATACAACTAATTGTTTTTGGAATGAGATAACACTCACATGCATTGCTTACGCCAAAACATGGTACCAGCAGGCACGTAGCCACGGGGGAGGGGGGGGGGGGGGCACGTGCCCCCTAAAATTTTCAAGATCGGTTGAACTTTTTTAGACCCCTTTTTTATCCTCGATCGATTAAAAAACAACAACATCGAACTCTGGCTACGTGCCTGGGTACCAGAGGATTTTGACGCTACTTTTCGAAAAGCCTGCTTGTCAGTTATCCGTGGCAATACAGTTAGGAACAAAGTATCATCAATGAAAACCTTTCTAGCCCAGCATACTGTTGCTTTCACCGGCCCGAAATTTGGGAATACCCACAATGATCCCATTTTAAATTCTCCTAGCCTCCCTTTCTTCAAATAAAAACTCAAACTGTTCTTATTATCATCATAATTATGAAGAGCTTAATTCCAAAAGGAGCTAAATTAGTTATATCAGAACATTGTTCACTTAAGTACCCGTCTTTCAACAAAATTATTTACCTAAAGTTTGGGAGCAATTATAAGTAAATGCACCTTCTAATATCATTTTCCATAGACGCCTGTACGAAATCTGGTAAACAATTTTTTTTCTCTCCGAAGTTTCAAAAGTGGATTCAGCTCCTTTTAGAATTAAACTCTTCATTCAAAGCCTAATTACATCTCTTTACTTATGAATAATACCACAGCTGATGCTAGTTCTCATTTATATATATTATAGTACATAATCGTAAGGACTAACCGCGGAGTTTTCATCCATCGTGTTCTTTTGTTCTCTCTACTCTTACCCCTCTCTTAACCTTACGTCTCTCTCCCATTCTTATTTCTGACCCAGTCCTTGTTTTATCTTTTCCCTTTTAAAAATCTTTGTCTTTGTCCTTGCCCTGCTTCGTAGTCTATACAGGGACTATCAAAATACACGTTTGTGGGCATGGTATTAAAGATCATAGTAAACCCTCCAATATACCGGATGTCAAATTGTAGGTTATCCTGCCATTGAAGAAGAGGGGTTGGTTCACCTATGCGGCCCATCTGGTAGAAATTGTCCTTGAAGTCTAGCCAGTAGCTATTGTTGCCGATGCCATCACAACGCATCGTAACATCGCGCCACTCTTGGATGGGAGTAATATATCCAAAAACTGTCCTTATAATGGTCAGTTGATTTTCTGTAAAACATATTCCTGTGAACAAAAATGTAAAAGGTGGAGTGACAAGGTTCAGCAGCAGATCAAGCCGGGGAATTGGGAAAACAAAGATCTTTCCCTCACAGAACCCCGCAAATAATGCAAAAAATAAGAAAATATAGCTTACGGCGTCATTAGGCTCATTAGACGGATATATGTAGTGACAAAATGAGTCATTAAGTAGACATGGTCCCTAGCAGGACATTTTCGTGTCCTGTTAACGATTGAACAATATAATTACTGCCCTCTACGTACGTTTGCAGGCAGAGAAACCTTAAAAGCCTCCCGAGAAACAATAGGTTTACTCATTAGTCATCAGTTTAATTAGTTATATTGTTTTGAATTTAGGGTTAGGGTAATATATCAGTCTGTATGATGTCCGGTTAATGTACCATTTAGTAGGGTTATATATAGATGTCCTGTTAATACAACATGTAGGGTTATATATTAATTTTTTTTTCACCGCCAAAAGACCCACCGGGTTTGGCTTACTACAAAATAATCATCGGGTCATCGCGCTAGGTCGGTGGTCGTGTTACCCGACCTTTCGAGAAAACATGGCCCTTCAATCACGAAATTTCGAGGGTAATGTATGTGAAATAAACCCCTCTCATCTACAAATGAATTGGTCCAATTTTCCCTACACTTCGTGAAAACCCTACGGCAAATTTACGAAAGGTCGTGTCGTCATCCGCTTTCGTTTCACAAAGGTCGTGTAACGCTATCAACGGACCGGATGCGTTGACCTGATCATTCGATGTAAGCCACCGGGTTCGATTTTCAGCGGAGACAGCTTTTAAAGTTGTATTTTTTTTTCACGGCCAAAAGACCCACCGGGTTTGGCTTACTACAAATCATCGGGTCATCGCGCTAGGTCGGTGGTCGGTGTTACCAGACCTTTCGAGAAAACATGGTCCTTCAATCACGAAATTTCGAGAGTAATGTATGTGAAATAAACCCCTCTCATCTACAAATGATCTGGTCCAATTTACCCGACACTTTGTGAAAAACCCTACGGCAAATCTACGAAAGGTCGTGTCATCATCCGCTTTCGTTTCACAAAGGTTGAGTAACGCGATCAACGGACCGGACGCGTTGACCTGATGATTCCAAGTAAGATTTTCAGCAGAGACAGTTTTTAAAGTTGTATCAGTTAACCCCCCCCCCCACACACACACACGCACACACCCACACACACACACACACACACACACACACACACACACACCTTCGAATAGTGTCTACTAGCTTGAAGGTTTTAAATGTTATTGGTGACGGTCACTTGTTTTGACTCACCGATTGCCACCATCGTTTTATCCAACGTACCAAATCGATTGTCAGAGGTTAGAACAATGAATACGGTTTGTCCTCTGTGTTTGATGGCAATACGAGATCTGGAACTTTCGAACTCTTTCACTTCAAACTTTGCGTGGTTCGTGTCATAGAATCCCATGCATTGATCTGTGCAAGTTTTAGAAGAGTGTAAAAAAATAAATTAAGTTAGCCTATTGCTAACGAGGTCAACAACTAAAGATTCATTAGTGATAGATAAGGTTTGAACGATCTCAGGAAAAACATTATATTTGTATTGTTTTAGATAGCTTCATTCACATGGTACATTAATATCTTGAAGGTGTCCGGATGACTAGAATGGTATTTTTGCCAACTTTCCGATTTTTAAAATAAAAGATGTTAAAAGAATACAATACTTTGTTTTAATGTAATGGAGTCAACAACTATACAAATGGGCCTCGCATTATATCTGTTTAGACATAGAAGGGCCAATGATTAGCTATTAGTGTAGAGTTATCATTCTCCCGTTTGAATTTGCTGCGTACTTTATTTTTTGCACCAGCTGTGTTTGAAATAATAATAATAATTATAGGCATTTCTATAGCGCCGTCTATATACAAATTATATTCCGAGGCGCATTAGTTATTACCCGGCTTTAGCCTACCTGCCGTTACAGCGCTCCGGCATTTTAAGGAATAAATTCATACCAGGTACCCATTTACCACACCTGGGTCGAGTGTGGCAAATAATGATTAATGCCTGGGCAAAGGACATTAGTGCCGCATCGGAGATCGAACCACGACCTTTGAATTTCAAGGCAAGTGCTTAACCACTCGACTACGACACTTCTCATAGAATCTCACTGCGACGAGATCTCCCCGTGCCAAAATGTCACTCGACCAGAATCTCACTGCGTCGAAATATCATCGTGGTAAAATATAACTGCCCCTAAATCTCGCTGCCTCGAAATCCCAATGCACCAAAATCTCATTATCCCAAAATTGTAGTCATATTTGTGTTTACACTCTTTTCATTAAAACAAAATAATAAAGTCTAATAATCTTACATCGCTGTATCCCGTAAAGTTATTGGATGCTTATGTTAGCGAGTGCAGAAAATATCGTCTGCGAAAATGTTTGCCAAGACCAACATATCAACCAATGGCAATTTTAAAAGTCTATTGTTTCACCAATAGAAATGGTATGGTATGGTATATTTTGTTTATTCACGGTTAAAAACAAAAATACAAGTGTGCCCGCATTCAGCAAAAGCTGTTTTTCAGCGAGGCCGTGATTACATATAATTAGAACAGAATATAAAAAAATGAAAATACAACTTACAAACAAATATGCAAGTTATAATAAGTGAACATATTTACAGAAATTTAAGTACAAAATAGAATCATAGTGACAAAGTGAGGGGGGGGGGGGGGTTATCTAAGAGATGAAAGAAGTGAGCAAATGTCTTGCCTTTTTGCTAATCTCAATGTTGTAAGATTTAAAAACATTTATAATTCTATGTAATAATATGTAATATTAACACAGAAGGGGTGTTAACATTTATATTCAATTTCAGAAACCTTTGTGATAATTTTCCCATTATTATTTAACAGCAGGTTCACCACATGAATATTTCGATGGAAAACGTTATTTTACACAAGATGAATTGAAAAGGGTCTTTTACGTAACGCCTTCACATTCAAATATATTTTACCCGATTACATTTCTAATGCGACTCCAAACACACTCAAAATCGACCAGTTTGGGGCAATTGCAAGTAATGTATATTCTCTTTCGGCCTCTTGCCGGCCTTTTGCCGGTCTGTTGCCGGTCTCGATAGGGTTAACCGGGGTATTACAAGAACCGTTTACGCATCGTTGAGATAAACTTACATTCACAGTAACGTGTACTGAAACCGTAGGGGCAATCGCAACCTGAAATGTATCCCTGATGAACAGCGTCCGTTCCTCCATTCTGACACGGTGCTGACGAATAAAGATAACAATAATTATTATTGTTATTATCATTATACCTTTATTTCAACCAAAACTTGAAGCTGTATTTTAAAAAAAAAAGGAAAATACAAACAGAAAGATAACAATGATAGAAAAAATGTACACAAAGTCAAATAAACTGAAGAGTCTGATACATACATAGGGTAAGTGCAGGGATTGGAGACCACCAAGCTTGAACACATCACTGTCTGTACGCGTTGGCTTCAATATTGCTATAGAGCCATCTGTGGCCTTTAACAACACTACTGCATATATCCAATTCATTTCGAAGATTAAAATGCGTCCTTTCTCCGAGAAAAGTGGCAAAATTGACCAAGGTAAGCAATTTTGATCGTAAAATTTTGCTCTGATATAAAAACACAATTTTCACTGAATGTTGTGGTGTATGCAGATATTTAGAGGTGGCTCTTAACAAGTAGTTTTAAAAGGAATTTTATGAAGTGTGCCAACCATCACAGAAAACTTATGACCATTGTGTGTTGTGAATGGGTGTTGCAATGCACATTATGAATGGTGTCTGATCATAAATGTGTGCAGGCAATGGGGGACACCAGGTCCAAGATGGGGGTCGTTGGTTGTGAATGTCGAGTATGCCGAGGACAGTCAATGACCCGATGCAGGTTGGTTAATTTTCCACGTACAGAAATATTTTGGGCCACATTTTGATTTATTTATTTCTGTTTGATTTTCTTTTCTTTTGCCCTATTACAAATATATATCAAACAAAACATTGCAAATTTTACACATTTCAAAAGAATATAATGTCGAATAAAGTAACTAATCGAAAACATCAAACAGGAGGGTTGACAAAGTAAGCAAAGCTTGATAGCACGACTACCCTCAATGGATACATAATAATACGAATATGGTGGAACAAATATTGGTAAAAGGGGAAAGAGAGAGAGAGAGAAAAAGAAAGAAAGAAGGGGTGTACACCAAGATCCACAGATGTGTGTGGTACAATATAGTTGGATTTCAATTTGATATATGAAGATAAAAAAAGAAGATGTACATTTTAATATTGGGTGGCCAACTTGGGATGTATTATAGAATGAGAAGACTCACGAGGTTTCCGGACAATATGAATAAAAATGTGAGATCAGCGAGCTGGTTTATATAGACTGTAAAACTTTGTTTGTATACAAAACAGGTTTTGGGAGTATTCCAAGTAGGCCACATTGTTTTAAAATCGTTTCAAAATTAAAGTAAGTTCATTGGCTGCATGTATCTCTTTCAAAAAGGGTTTGAACTAGCTATAACAATCCTATTTTCATTCAAATTGTACTTAAAATTTCTTGATTTGTAACTGTCCCTTATTACGTAGGTAATGAGAGACCGTTGGTGATGACGTCATCAATCATTGTTATCTTATTAATCAGGTACATCATGACCACAATTTTGTTACCAAATAAAGAGAAGAAGTTACTGAAGAGAATACAAAACTTTCTGTATGTGTAACATTGTTCATGTTTATGTAAATTATGCAAATGTGCTTAAGGGTCTCCAATTCCCTACACCTACCCTATATGAATAACAATGAATTGTGCTACAATCAAATTGTAACATTATAAAACAGTTTTTAATAAATTAAGCTCTCTATAACAATAATATACTCATATCAACAAATTTTGTCAATATAATATTCAGTCACATAGCTAAGGGTATTAGCATTCTTTTCAGTAACAACTGAAATGTTTAATATTTGATGAATGTAAAGGAAAAGAATTTAATTTTAAGACAATTTATAATTTGATTCCTGTAAAAAGAATGATGTTTTATGGGGATTTAGTAATTCCGATATAATTATGTGAAACATGTAACTGTAGATGAGATTTATTTCATGCTTTTTTAATGTGAAATGAACATTCCCTTCTTTTAAAAATTAAAGGAAATGATAAAGTGTGTGTGTATAATGTAGATATTGACTATATTGGTCTTTTGTAAAAGCCAATTTTGAAAAAAAATATTGATGATATTGTTTCAAATGTATTTTTTGAGCTTATATAGATAAAAGAAAAAAAATGGGGTATATTCTTTTGAAAGAAGTTAAGATACGTTTGAACAGCGCAGCTCTGTCAAAAAAAAGGAAAACGAAAAATGTATATATACAGTAGGTTTGCGGTTGCACCATGTGTGTGAGAGAGAGAGAGGTTTGAGGAGTCCTGAACAGGACTCTGACTCGGTAATCTTTCTTGGAGGAGTGTAGTCCTGAAAAGGACTGTTTGTTATCTTTCTTGGCATATAGTTCTCAGGAGAACTATAGCGCTTGGAGAGGATGAGTGGCTCGACGTTTCGAACAGGTTGACTATCCGTCGTCAGGAGTGGGGAATATGAAAAATGTATAATTAACCTGAATTAATAGAAATGTATGTGTAAAGTTTTATAGTGGTTATGTTGAATACAAATGTATGTGAGTTTAATTATTTTGTTGTAATAATAACACCTGTTAATGGTGAAAGAAAAAAATCTATACAAGGCACCTACAGTGAAGAGATAAAGGACAACATGCACATAAAGGTGCTTATAATATAACACATGAAATCACATGAAATCACAGTCTGATACTTCTTAGGGTTGACATTAGATTGAATCCTTCGTGTTCCGAAATCCCCTATGACCCAAGGCCCACGGACGAGGGGAAACCGATGGGTGACGAAGTCCTCAAACTTCAGCGGCCTTTTTCAAATGCCGTTGTCGTAGTGGAGATGTCGAAATCCCGTGGACTTGCCTGTCTTAACGGTGAATATGTGTGACCGTCTAGGTATCGTTTTGTTTTTTTCGGGTACGTTTTCATGCCTATCTTTTTGTCTTCTTATCTACACTTTGCTGGATGCTACAGACCTCTAACAATTTTTTCCAAATAGTCATAGATAGTCCAATGCATGCATATCGTTTTAATACGACTTCATTTCTAGTCTTCTTCTTCTTTTTCCTCAGTAGACCCATTCATGACCTTCATTTCTCTACCTGTGCAAGAGTACATCATGATTCGTCCATAAAAGGATGGAAGTTACAATGACATTCTGATTCTAACATCCATGTTAATTTGATCAAATATAAAACGTATCATTTTTACCTTGTTCGGTGCAAGCTACCGCCTTTGAAAAGGCACCAACATTTAATCCAGCCAGAAGTCTGGCCATCGTAGAGGTCGGGCTGACTTCAATTTGGTGGGATTTTCCAGACGTTGGGCAGATAACACGCACGGCTTCACGGATTCCTCCCGTTCCTGTATAGTAAACATTCCACCAACATGAATTCTAATATAAGCCCAGCCTGATGTTCATCTTGAAGCACAGCTAACTGATCACCTGATAGCGACCATTGATGACTTCACAACAAATCACCCAGATGCAGGTCTAGTAATACTTGGTGATTTTAATCAGATGAATATTGACGGATTACTTACGAATCACAACCTCCGCCAAGTTGTTAAAACTCCAACCAGAGGTGATAACATTCTAGATAAAATTATTACTAATATATATTGTCATTATAACAAACCTCAGATTTGGTCTCCTGTTGGAATGTCCGATCATAATTCAGTATTGTGGTCTCCTAGTACAATAGTTAAAGTGCCAAAAAAGGCAACACCTTATATATCTCAAAGACCTATGCCGGATAGATCTATAAGAGCATTTGGACAATTGTTCTCGTGTTATGAATGGCCTGAAATTATAACTTATGATGATGTAAATGTAATGCTTTTTATAAAACTTTAAATGATGCAATTGATAAATATTTCCTGATTTGTAAAGTTAAGCTACACTGTGATGATAAGCCAAGGATGACTGGAGAAATAAAGTCACTAATTCATAGGAGACAAGTTGCACATGACCAGGGGAATCATACCTTATGGAAGCGATTACGTAATAAAGGTAAATAATCTATTGAAAATGCAAAGTTTTCTATCATGCCACACGTGTTCAGAGACATAAAAAGAGTAACCCTTCTCGCTGGTATCGCGAAATACGCGTTCTTACAGGACAGGTTCACCTAGCATCCCAGTTGCAGGTGTGAACCCTGAAGAGAGTGGCATATCGCTAATGCGATTAATAATAATTTTGTATCTGTCTCTTCTGATCTCAACGCAAAGTCTTCCGGTAGTCCAACAGTGGCTCTGTAATTATTAGGATCTCTGTCCAATAGTGCCGTGTTTGTGCCATCGAACTGGATCGACCAAATCAAATGATTCATATATATATAATATTTTTCCCGTAACATGAGAGTAATTTTAATAGTTGCATACTATTAATTAAATGTAACGTTAACTGTTATTGTATAATTGTTTTAAATTGGGGCACGCTACAAGAGTGCTATCTCGCACCCCGGGGCAACGTGTCTGACACGGCCGGTTGTAGCAACTAGAACCGTGGCAAGTAAACAGAGCTCTTTCTCAAAATAAAAGTTCAACTTCAAGTGGCTCATCCGCCAGTTCTCTGTGGAACTTGCAGAGCCATTGACTCGTATAATCAACACCTCCTTTAATTGCGAGAAGGTTCCTGATGTTTGGAAGCATGCAATTGTTGTTCCAATCCCCAAACAAGTCCACCGAGTATTGATAAATTAAGGCCGATATCTTTGACCGATAATTTTGCTAAATTATTGAAGGTTTTATGGCAAAATGGATATCACAGGACATTGGACAACAAATTGACCGGTTTCAATTTGGAAATAGAAAATGTCTGTCAACATATCATTGTTCTATTCTTCATCATTTGTATTTAAATGCCGAAATCTCTAAAAACGTCCTTAACAATTCTTTTGACTGACTTTAAGAAAGCTTTTGATCGCTATAAGCAAGTTACATCTAATAGGGGTCCGATTCTCAGCAATAAGTTGGATATGTAACTTCCTTTCTTGTCGTACACAGTGTGTTCGTTACCATGGTGTTTTGTCTGATTCATGTACTATTAATGCTGATGTCCCTCAGGGCACGAAACTGGGTCCTTTAATTTTCTTATTTATGATTAATGACTTTCAAATAGATAATAACATTCACATTTTTAAATATGTTGATGACCTTACAATGATCGAGTGCCGCAAACTAGCCCAAGATTATCAAATGCAGGAAGCTGCTGACAATCTTTCTGTCTGGGCTAATGTTAATAACATGAAATTAAATCCTATAAAATGTTTGAAAATGGATATTTGTTTCTCTAGGGCACCCACCCTTTAATCAAACTAGTATAATTTTAGAGAATTGTTTATTAGAAACAGTGAGTGAAGTTAAATTGCTAGGAATTACTATACAGAATGAATTAAAGTGGGATGCTCACATAAAAGACATCGCAAAAAGGGCAAGTGCCAAACTATACATGCTACGTTCTCTGGTGAAATGTGGTCTTCTAAAGGAAGACCTTATTACTGTTTTTGTGGGTTATGTTCGCCCCTTACTTGAATATGCCAGTCCTGTTTTCACGCAAAACCAAAACGAGAGATTGGAGAGAATACAAAAGAGAGCGTTGCGGATAATTTTTCGTAGGGATTATGATAACTATACAATGTAACTTGCACAATCTCAATTACAAAGATTAGATGAAAGACGCCAATATTTATGTGTTACTTTCTTTCAAAAAAACATTATCACTCACTGATCAATTTAAACAATTTCTCCCACAAAAACATTGTACTAGAACACTTAGAAATTCAAAGAAAATTCACTAAATGTTCATACACCTGCTCTTGCCGCTATCCTTGATTATTTTACCACTATACCCACAACTGCAATATTGTAACATGACGAACTGTTGTATAATTTGCCTTAGTCCATATTATGTTGGCATGTAATTATGTTTATACCTTTTTTCTTTTTTCTTTGGTAGAAATTATGCTCATTAAGTGTTTTTAAAATGTTAATGGTATTTAGGCAGTAGTAACGTGACACGTTTAAATAATTTTAAACTAAATGTTATGTAAGTTTTTTACAATGTATATATCCTATTCGTGTATTTCATGTACAATTCAGTTGTAAAACTGCCATTCATGAAAGATGCAATAAATTACCATTTATCTATCATCTATCTATCTATGGAGACAATCAGTCCACAATCTGTATTTTCGTTAAATAGATTTTGATTCATAATCCTTTAAAAAAATACGTGATGCTTGGATAGAATGGGCAACAAATTATTTACACACTACGTTCATTAACTTGCATGACCATGCATATTGCATTTGATGCCAGGAACTTAAAAAATAGCTACGAAATCCTTTAACTGGTAACTCGTTTAAAGGTCAAAAATTATTGGTTTGGGAACAAAATTGTAATTTTGTGCAATTTCTGAGAAAGCTCATAAACATTTGAATTGGTATCAGAGATATTACATTTCATTACAGCAATGTACTTTGCAGGAATTATGAATATGTCAAGTATGTCCTATCTGTGAAATTTAAACGTTAGCAGTGTCCTAATATTCAAATTATGCAAGGAAACTTCTTTACTTGCCAGACGTTTACTTACTGGCTCTATAGCTCTTAATTTGATTCGACAACTAAAAAAAACTTGTCGTTATTTTCCCAACCTAAAGAAATTTTCAAGCCCCCTTTTTTCAGGGATGTTCTAAATTAGTATTATTTTGAAATGTCGTTGGAATTTAACCTATTCATTTTTTGGCCTGCAAGTGGGACATAGTAATACCTTTAAGCAGAAAGAACCTTGACAAATATTCGAATAGATACATTACCGTGAAAACAACAGAGGACAAGAAGCCAAGCCGTTTGGAAAACAATAGATGCACGATCCATCATGACTGGAGACAAATATGTAGAAGAAGAACTGCAATATCAAACAGCCAACCTTCCCCATACATTTTTTAATATCAAATTCACGTGGGGTTTACGACCCGCAACACGCACGGAGCTAATCATAGATAGGTCCTAAATAGCTTAAAATGCGCTTTTGAAGTACAATGACATGGTTTTATCTGCGTCGTAAAGGAGTATTCTTTTACTTGCTTAGAAACGTTTATTTGGAAAAAATAGCGGCGAAGAAATAAATGAAGACAATGGGAAACCTTGCTTTGGTTAAGTTGCTCCATTGTTAGCACTATCATCAGTAGCGTACTGAAAGGAGGGCTTGGGGCAGTTCCCCCCCCCCTCTGTCTCCAAATAAAATTCAAACGGGTTTATTTCGAATTCGATACCAGTGATTCGCTCAACTGACCGTATTTAAATGCCAAAATCCCCGAGCCTCCTAGGGCTCCGTCCCCTGTACACCATCAAGAGCCCTGAGGCGGGCCCCTGGATGCTCATCTGAGCGTAATTAAATGCCGAATAACTCTGAGCTTTAAGGGGCTCCACACCTTGACCCCCGCCTGGGCTTTGCCCCTGGACCCTATGCCAATGTACGCTCTTCTTAACCCTTTTGTGACGGGAACCTGGTGGTCCCTGTGTTAATCCTATGGGACCTTTAAATTTCAGTAGTCAGCGCCAGCGGGTTAATACTGTCTTGAGCACACCCCCCCCCCCCCACGGGGCCTGCATGTATCATGTAAGAGTGGTGGTTATGCGGATTTTTATTTTTTCTTCCCCCCCCCTCTCCTTAAAAAAAAATTGGGGCATACTAAAATTAATAGCATTTTATATAATTTAGGAATATCATAATTATAAATAGCATTTTTCGTGGCGCCTTACCGCCACACTTTGTATCGTAAAAAAAAAAAGTATGCGTGAACTTGGATTTTATCATGCTTTGTGGATTACAGCATCCTTTGCGTAAATTACCAAATTACCTGTACATGCACAAATGCTTTTTTTCTTCAATGAACAGGGACGGAGGTAGGTTCTGATGAAGAAGAAAAAGTTTCATTATATTATGCTTTCTGTCAGCATTAAAAATATAACTTTTGACGGGCTTGAGCCCTTTACTTTTCATTGATCATTAAAAAGATGAAGTTGAGTTCTGGTCATGCGATCGCATTGTGAAAGAAACGGTTTGGAATCGACCAGAAAAGGTTGAACATCTAGCATATAAGTATTCGTGTGTATTGCAGGGTTCTGGAATCATCAAAATGTTAGGAAATTTGGCCAAGTCTTAGTGAAGTTACAAGCACTGTACACAGAAAGATGTATATGGGACTACACGAACACGTGGCGTAAAAATCCGTCTCGATATTTACGATGTTACATGCCTCATTTAGAATATGAAGGCATTTGAAGAGCCATGCTTTTCAGGTAACATGTATCATCTGATGTTCTTCCACACTTGCATAATAACAATGACAACGCTCACAAATTAATTTTCACCTCTTCCCAGAACTCAACCTGCTCTTTAAAGGTAAATCCTACCTTAATTGCAAACTGCTCTAGAGGAAAGAAAAATAATCAGAGGGGTACACTGGTAAAACATTGAATGAAATCGAACACAGGATGAGAAAGTTATA
This sequence comes from Strongylocentrotus droebachiensis, assembly GCA_035222895.1. Classification (NCBI taxonomy): domain Eukaryota; kingdom Metazoa; phylum Echinodermata; class Echinoidea; order Camarodonta; family Strongylocentrotidae; genus Strongylocentrotus; species Strongylocentrotus droebachiensis. The sequence goes on from JAVYIG010002882.1 coordinate 44,249, forward strand.
AACTTTCGAAAGTTGTAATCACTAAAATGGCTCTTCAAATTTGCTGAATCGGTAATGTCTCTGTTTTGTAGTGGCTGACAATTACTTTCCCATTAGTCTCAGGAGGGCTTTTTCTCTATAGAGGACCCATAATAACATGCTTTCCATAATATAGCTTTCCTTTGTGCCCCAAAGAACAATACACTCACGAGAAAAGGAGAAAGTAATATATCTGTGTACACAACAAACGAGAGAGTTATCAACCGCGACAATGTCATAATCCAGTGACCAAACTGCCAATGTGAGATTCGCATAGACTTAAAGGTGCGTTTAAGCTTAAATTTTGAAGGAAGAATGAGCGATTTGTAACGCTCTTCGTAAACGCTCATCGTAACAGCAGTTCCACGGTGTACTGTTTATGCTCACTTCTCTGGCTCATCCAGGCAATTCTCCCTGTGTGGCCTTAATTGGTCTTCTAGCTGAATTCGCAAACCTTCACTGTGCATGCTACGTAGACTCACTAGAGGTCAGTGCGTTGACCCCATTTAAACTAGCCTATAATCTAGGCGGAGTGCCGAGCTTTTTTCTTTGCTGCTAGACTAACCCTAAGTAGAACGTCTGATACGGCGAGACTACGAACCGTGAGTCGCGAAGCGGCTCACCGCCTATAATCACTGGTCTAGCTTTAGTCGTTGTTTTTTTATTATCGACAATGAATCCGTGGCAGTTTCCTGCCACGGATTCATGGTCGATTATAAAAAAAAAACGACTAAAGCTAGACCAGTGATTATAGGCGGTGCGCGGCTCACGGTTCGTAGTCTCGCCGTATCAGACGTTCTACTTAAGGTTAGTCTAGCAGCAAAGAAAAAATCTCGGCACTCCGCCTAGATTATAGGCTACATTTAAACGCGTTTACAAATTGTAAAGGCATCTTTTTGTGAGTTTACGATCGGCGATCGTGATCGCCGTTTTTCGGTGATTCTACAAAAGTGAGCATGGACGCAACCGTGTTTTAAACTAAACGCATAACAGATGCCTGATTCTGGCCAGAAAAGGTGAAGCATAAACACGCCCTTAGTGAACTCTATTGTTGGCACTGAAAGTCAGGGGCAAGGGTGGTATGTCCCTTTTAAACGTCTTTTATTTTTACTCTGCATACGTTGTAGCTGTGGATCTGGAATTGCTTAACAAAGGTCCAATACTATGACACCTAACTGAATATGATAATTTTATGAATATTTAAAATGAGTATGTTTTACTCTCTTAAGAAAATCGTGTATGACGTGAACTATGTGACCGACAATAAATATCAAATAATTGGATTCTTTTGTTTGTTGTAAAACCTAAACATTGTTAAACGATACGTTTAATAATTTTTGGGGTATTTTTTTATTATTATCTTTTTGTTTCAAATGTCCACCCCTTCCCCCCCCCCCCATTCTTCTCTTGTATGCATAAATTGACTCCAATACTCTTGGTCAATAAAGCATCTCTGACTTATATATTTTGTTAAACCCGATAGGCTTAAATTGCATGAATCTTTTTATACTTTCTTTCTCTCACTTAATCTCCTTTGCGTGTTTTATTTCTGTATCATATGTCTACAAGGCAATGCAAACGCACAGCTACATGTTCACACTCTCAACCGACTAACGAAACACAACAAAATATGGAGGGATGTTGGGAAAATGTATTTATTTTCGCATGCCGTAAAAAGATCTACAAATCGACTTATTCAAAATATACTGCATTCCTTTAAGTTAAACAGATTGAATCATAAACATCAGTCTACATTTGCTACACTCTACCCAGTTGAGATAAATGGGTAACATTTAATAAAAATTCTTTAAAATGCTCGAGTGCTGTGAGGCAGATGTGCTAAAGCTAGGGTATAAATATTCGAGTGCCAGACTGGATCCACTATTAATATCATTATTATTGTTTTTGCTGCAATTGTTAGTTACCACAGCTTTACATAATTATTACAGATACTCTATATCTAACACGCCATTTATATTTTATTCCTGTGATTTATTCAATTTCTTTCAGATTCTAAATAAACGTCTTGCACCTTCCATCCAAAATTAGGAGAAACTCATTAAGTGACACTTCCTTAAGTTCCATTTTCTCACTAAATCATTGATACGTGGCTCGAGTTACTTTTGTCATAATCAGTGTTATAAGCAGGTGCGTGTGAGGGTACACTCTTAAAAATACCTAGTCAGATTTTGATCAGATTTTCTAGTCACATTTTTTGACTAGATTTTAGTCATTATGACTAGAAATCTATCCATTTTCAAACAAGTTTGACTAGTTATCTAATCCATTATCGTTCGTGACTAGTTTTTTCGGTTCAAAAGGACTAGAAACTAGTAAGTGCCCCTGGGATCCTTTATTCTAGTCAGATTTGACTAGTTTCTAGTCAAATCTGACTAGACATTTTTAAGAGTGTATTGTGAGAGATAGAGAAAGGTAGACAGAGAGACGAAAATTGCTGCCTGCTGCTCACAAGTCATACAAAGTATGTAACCGCATTAGTCATACAACTGCCAAATTCAAATTTAAAGAAAAAGAAAACAGAAGAAATAAGAAATATTCGGCTTTATAGAAGGAATGAAAATAAAGATAACTTACTGCCTAGCTATTATCATATCTTTTTCAAGGTGATAGATTGACATGGTAACTTCCTCTGTCTTTACAGGCAGAGTATTTTATGTGATTTCTAATATATATAGTGCTAATAATGATTGGTGATTGTAACCCCACTATCCTTAGACATATACATAAGTCAATCTTAAACAAAGTCTTACGCTTCATAAAAATGATTTGTTATCAATATAATAACACTGTCATAACTGTACAATCCTACTATCTACTACTTTACTTTACGTATGCTTTACTTACACCAAGTGTAACTGTACTCTTATTTCTTATTCATCATCATCATCATTCGTTTGCGTATATAAAATAACTTAAATGACAATACAAGTGTAGGCACAATTCGATTCCACAGAGTTTATCTAATCAATCATTATTTGTTTAAAGCTATTTTACTTTTTTCATCACAGGACACATAATAAAAAGGGGAAGGGGTAATCACCCCCATATCATCTTTTCTACAGACCAAGAGAAACAGAATCATACATTTACAATCATGCAGACAATTATTTTAAATATTTACAGTCATGTTAGAATTGTCAGAGGTTTTAAGCATATGAGCCTTCATCTTTTTGTAGAATTTGTCTTATCAGCAGAAAATAACCATGTACAAGATATTAAAGCAATTGCTCTGGAGCAGGCGCGTACGCAGGATTTTTTCAACGGGGGTTGGCGTTTTAACATTTATAAATCGGTCCGAAAATTTCGCAACGACTCAGCCAGCCGCTGAATAAGCGGGGGGGGGGGGGGGGATGGGGGAGGCGTAAGAGGACACTATTTTTTTTTTTGGGGGGGGGTCTCGAAATTTGGAAATTTGACATTTTGCTCAGTGGGGTGGGGGGGGGGGGTAAGGTCACCTTTTTTAGGTCGACCGTGGGAATATGTTTTTTTTTTTTTTTTGGGGGGGGGGTTTAGGTTTTTTAAGGGGGGCGCCTGCTCTGGAGACATGTCTGTCTAAAATGTGGGCATGAAAATCTTTGAGAACAAGCTAAACCTGGCTCTTTTTTCGTTTAACTTATTCCCCTTATAAATTTAAGACCAAATACCAACGGCCTGTGTTTCATATGAATTATTATACTGATATTAAAGTGAGAAAGAAATTATCTAATGACAATATTTTATAATGTAACAGTTTTTAGTTTTACATTTTCAACACAATCTGTGGTCCACTGCTTGGACTGTTTCCGTGTCGTGCCCAGTCAGCTGAGAAAATAACACACCCTCAACGGTAAAACGGAGACAGTCCGTTAATAGCGCTTTTTTTTTTTTTACACAATAAATTGTTTAGCCATTTTCGCGAAAAAATTCCAAGAAGTGCTCTGGTGAAAGAGTCTAAGTCGTCAGCGCACTATTATGTGCAAGCACGTACACCCAGGGAAGTGAATATGATAGAAAGGAGAAAACAAAGATAGTGGAGAGGATAAACAAGGAACAAGGAAATACGTAAGGAAAGAGAAGAGGATCAAGTCAAAGGAAGTACGTAGAAATACATAATTGAAGAGCTAAGAGGATCATAGATCTAGACTAAGAAAAACAGGGAAAAAAATTAAGAAGGAGAAAGGGAATCTATCAGATTAAAACAAAGAAATAGATGACGAAGGATAAACAAAGAAATACATCAAACAAAAGAGAAGAGGTTAAAATAAAGGAGAACAAAAGAAATACATAACGGAGGAGAACTGGGGGATAGATTGAAGCTAGAAAACAAAGAAATATATAACGAAGGAGAAAAAGGATAGATTGAAGAGAAAAAAGAAATACATGATAAAAGAGAAGAGGATAGCTTGAAGGAGAACACAGAAATACATAATGAAAGAGAAGAGAGGATAAGAGGTGGTAAGAGGACACTTTTTTTTTTGTCTCGAAATTTGAAAATTTGACATTTGGCTCCGTTGGGGGGGGGGGGGGTAGGTAATCTTTGAAGGTCAGCCATGGGAATATTTTTTTTTTTTTTTTTTTTTTATAATTAAAAAAAAAAAAATAAAAATAAATTTAAACAATCCAAAGGGGGAGGGGGGGTGAGTATTAGGGGGGTTATGGGGGGGGGGGTTTACACACCAAAAAATACCAAAGGGGGGGTTTACCCCCCCCCCCCAAAAAAAAAAAAAAAAAAAAAACCCTGTGTACGCGCCTGGTCCTAGGGGTAGTTGTCCAGAGGATGGTTATCCGGGGGTGGTTATCCGAGTGTGGCTGTCCAGGGGGTATGTGTCCGGAAAGGCTGACGGGGTTAACCGTGGGTATTACCGGGTGACTCCAAGGAAGGATCTACGGAATAGGATCCATGTAACCGTATCTGTCGCTGAACTCTGCCACCGCGGTCTTCTTGTCCATGGTGATGCTACGGCTAGTACTGTCCGTTGCCGTAGCCTGGCGTCGGAATCCCGGACGCTTCCTGGGGAGCTTGGGCCTGGTGGCAGGGGCGGCGATTTCTTTTCATGACCGGGGGGGGGGGGGGGACGAAATGCGAGTAACGAGGGAAGAGTGACGTAATGAGCAAAAACGTTTTTTGGGGGGGAGAAAAAAAATCCGCATCATCACCGCTCTTACATGTTACATGCAGGCCCCGCGGAACGTTTTCAAGGTGGGAGTGGGGGGGGGGGCTAAAGTATTTGCGATCAGATAGAGCAAAGCAAGTGGGGCGTAAATTGGCGTGGGGTCCACTTGCATGCAGGTCACTAATCGGAGTGGGGTCCAGGGGGCGAAGCCCCCAGAAGCTCAGCGGTTTTAGGCATTAAATGACGATCAGATGAGCATCCAGGGGCCGCCTTAGGGCCCTTGGTGTGGTCTAAGGGCGGAGCCCCCGGAAGCTAAGGGTTTTTAGGCTTTTAAATATAGTCAGATGAGCATCCAGTTGCCCGCCGAGGGCCCTGATGGGGTCCAGGGGGCGGAGCCCCCGGAAGCACAGGTGTTTTAGGCATTTAATTGTGGTCAGCTGAGCAACCAGGGGCCCGCCTTGGGCCCTTGGTGGGGTATAGGGGCAGCAACATTTGTAAATTAGTCACTGGTATCGAATTAGAAATAAACCACGTTTGAGTTTTATTGGGAGGGGGGGGGGGGACTGCCCCAAGCCCGAGTGAGTGAGCATAATTAATGAGAGGGGTGAAGGTGACGAAAGTGATTACCCCCTCATAGGTTTTGAAGTTTTGTTGTATTACAAAATTATATTCCTTTGCAAAACTATAGTATGAAAACAAAGTATGTACTGTTTTCACACTTCACTTTTCTACAATATTTAATTGTACATTTTGAAGGATATTATGCGAGGGAGCAAAGCTCCCGAGCCAGAAGATTTTCGCATTTTTATTTGTTTAAACGCTGCACTCTTGGGCCCTCCAAAGCCTAATAGTGTGTTACAGTCTTTATCAGTATTTGCTGTACATTATTTTTTTGCACTTTTTCAAATTTTCCGGGGGGGACGTGTCCCCCCCCCGTCCCCCCGGGATCGCCGCCCCTGCCTGGGGGTAAGAGTGATGCGTGGTGTAGAGCTCCCCCAGAGGGCCGGCGCTTCTAGACGGGTCTGCCACTTCTTGGTACTTGACCCCGCTGTATGTCTGTATACGAAAGAGGACAGATGCAAGATTTCATCAAGGTTCATAGGTCAAAGTTTATTTCCCATTCAAACAATTACAAAACAAGAAAAGTACAATAGCTACATGATATTGAAGATTTGAAACATTACGAATTTCAAAATATTGTATTACATAGAAAACATAATGAGCATCATCCGATTCATTTAAACAAAATAATTATATCACGAATTACTTTCTCCTTATCGCTACATACGTGTATATCTGTTCTATGTATGTATGGTGAAAGTGATATACTAATATACCATCTCCACAAACATTGATATTATGTATCCATTCTACATTCTTTGGTAATAATGTCTTTTTATGTGCTGTTGTAAAATGGTCCGTTGAAGTATTTTCTATCAATTTTGTACAGAGAGTTAATAGAAAAGAGAATGTAAAATAAATATATTTAGGTTAGAATGAATGAAGCTTGTATCTTCTAAAAAGTTCAATGAACAATCTACAGATTTATACAGATTGATTAAGTACTGAAAAGATATCAAACTTGTCTATCAATTCTTCTGAGAGAGGGCATAGCAAAGAAAATGTAAACAAAATATATTTAAGTTGGAAGGAATAAAGCTGATATCTTCTCAGAAGTTCAATGAACAATATAAAATATTCACAAATTGATTGATAAAGTGATGAGAAGATCATAACCTTCTCTACCGACAATAAACCATTATAGTAACAATGATTTCATACAAAGAGGTATTAAAAGTTATTAAAACGTTATGGGTCACAAAATGTCCTCGAAATATCGTTGCTGCTTTATGAATTAGGTTTAGAATCTGAAAAATATGATAAATTTGAAGAACTCTCTCTCTCTCTCTCTATATATATATATATATGGATTTGTTTTATCTCTCTCTCTCTCTCTCTCTCTCTCTCTATTTCTCAATAAGGGTACCCCCCCCCCCCCAGTCCTTCATCCGACAATGAGTATATTGTATAAGTTTACCGGTGGTGGTTCATCGTTGGGTATGTTTTGGCCACCCCCAGGCTGCTGGCGGGTCTGCTGTGGTTGAGCCGGATTTGCCCTATAGCATTTCGTGAAGAGCGACCTAGAAATTGATGGAAAAATTAATCCGATTCAACGAATATTTAAACAGATATTTAAACAGGCCCTAAAAAAATGGCCCCAAAATGATCAAGAAGTGCCTCAAAAAAAGTAAAAATCTTTGAGTGACCGGTTTTTACCATACTCGTTTTTCCCCAATAGACTGTAGTGTTTATATGACAACCGTTTGGCAAACGGTTCTCAAAATTTGTAATTCCAATCATAAATATCTTGATAATAAGACAGGTGATCGGCTTGTATATTAAGGGATTCCTGACTGACCTAAAGGTTTATAATTATCATTGCAGCATGAGCTAAATCCAGAATTTTGTTTCAAAATCTGAGACAAAGTTACTGGATTCCTTTAAGAACTTAAATGAGCATATCATAATACTATGATCGGTGGCGGTTCTAGATAGAAGAGAGAGGGTTAAACACCCCCCCTTCCCCACACAAAACAAATTGCAGGAAGAAGGAGAACAAGACGGAGAGTAGGGAGAAGGAGAAGAAGAGAAGAAGAAGAAGAAGAAGAAGAAGAAGAAGAAGAAGAAGAAGAAGAAGAAGAAGAAGAAGAAGAAGAAGAAGAAGGGAAAAGGGGAAATTAATCTTGACCCCAAACAAGAGTAAAATAGGAAAAGGAATAGGAAGAAGTAAAAGAAGAAGAAATGTAAAGGGGAAAAAGAAGAAATAGAAGAAAAAGAAGAAGACAAAAAGTAGGAGAGAAAAAATAATTCACTACTTGGATTACTTTGAACACTGTAAAGGTGTGGAGAAGTGTATAATAGTTTTTAACTCAACTTATACAAAACTACGCTTATCCTGAACAGGACGTGTACTAAAGAAAACAACCTATTCGATGTTGAATTAAAAGAAATAAAAAATATCTTAATGAGATAATAAAACTTATTTATAATAAATTCGATGTTGAATTAAAAGAAATAACAATATCTTAAAGAGATAATAAAACTTATTTATTACTAAATTACCATTTACGATATAGTTTATGTCAATACATGAGTACGATACAGTAATTGTCAGACTCTGTTTTCTGTCTCTCGACTTAATTATTATAGCGCCTACAAACTAATAAGCCGCGGAGAGGCGACGATGGACCATTGAACTAGTAAATGGTAATAAAATGATAATTTTTACCTTTTGTTTTGATGTATATGATAATCAAGATTATGATGAGAAGTACCGAGCCTCCTACAGACGCCCCGATGATAACTGGGAGACCGACTCCTGTAAGCAAAAGATTAGAAACAAGAGTATGTGGGAGGGAGAGAGAGAGAGAGAGAGAGAGAGAGAGAGAGAGAAAGAGAGAAGGGATATGCCTATATTATACTGAAAGAATTTCCCGTTTTGTCTGTGTTAAAGGGGGTGTCGCATGACGAGAACACGGCCTGATAATAATAATAATAATATTTGTCTGTGTCATGGCGATCTTGGGGTCAGCGGCCTGGGTAGCCATAAGGGTAGCCATTTTTCATAAAAGAAAGGTAAACAAAATATTGAAAAAGAGATACAAATGAGGATATTCGAAGTTGAAATGGCGAGAGAAGACACAACAACAATTCAGTATACTTGGGTTACTTGACAGGTCATATTTCATTAACATTATTATCATAATTTATACCTCTAGTATAATGTCATAAAATACAGCAGTGTGGTTGAATATCTCGCCAGAGGTGTGAAGAACAACACTAAAATAATCACCGTTTAAAGAAATACAAACTGCAAAGAATTCGAGCTTGAAGGTGCATTTATTTTCACACGCGTTCTCTTTTAAGAAGAGTTCCCACAAAAGCATTAGGCAAGTAGAAACCGACGTGTAACACATCATACGCAAAGATTAAACAAAACGCTTGTTCCAATGGTGATTTTACCTTGCGGTGATATCTCTTTATAATGACTTCGTAAGACATGATAGAAAATGGTGTGAAATTGGGGGAGAATGTTTGCGGATTGGAAAAACGATATGTATAGGTGTATACATCTTACAGCGTCATTAGACGGACATAATTAGTAGCGACACACATGCGCGGATCCAGGATTTCTTATGGGGGGGGGGGGGGGGGGGGGGTGGGGGGGGGGGGGGGGGGAAGGGCCCAAATTTGAAATTATGCGCGCCAAATATTGGTACGTAATGGTGACCAGCAGTGACGTAATTGGGGGGTGCAGGGAGGAGCGAGTTCCCCCTCCCTCCTACGTGAAGCGCGGAAGCTTTGACATTTCAATAAATTATTATAGAAAGAAGACGATTCGTTGTACCGTTCCCAAAAATAATCCTCATCTGAATTATGTTCCCCCCCCCCCCTCTCCCGCGCGCGAAGCGCGGAAGCTTTTACGTTTTATTAAATCATTAGCGAAAGAAGACGATTCGTTGTGTCGTTATCGACTCTTAATCTTCGTCTAAATTTAGTTTCCCCCTCCCGCGAGAAGCGCGGAAACTTTTACGATTCATTAAATCATTAGAAAAAGAAGACGATTCGTTGTACCGTTCTCGACTCTTAATCCTTGTCTAAATTCAGTCCCCTCCCCCCCCCCCCATCCCGCGTAAAGCGCGGAAGCTTCGACGTTTCATTAAATTATTAGAGAAAGAAGATGATTCGTTGTACCGTTCTCGAAAATTATCCTCGTCAGAATTCAGTTCCCCCTCCCATACCCTGCGCGAAGCGCGGAAGCTTTGACGTTTCATTAATTCATTAGAGAAAGAAGACGATTCTTATTACCATTCTCGACTCTTAATCCTCGTCTGAAGTCAGTTCACCCCCTCACCTGCGCTAGCGCGGAAGCTTTGACGTTTTATTAAATTATTAGAGAAAGAAGACGATTCGTCGTACCGTTCTCGACTCTTAATCCTTGTCTGAATTTCAAAAATGTTCTTTGTCTACTCCCTTTTCTTCCTACGTCCTCTTCCCTTTTACTCCACTCTTTTTTAGGCCGGCGTTCTTTGGGGACCACCCCCACCGCCCCCCTGGCTACGCGCCTACGGTCAGATAAACATAGCATTTAGGGGTCCGCCTTATGGCCCTAGCTAGGTGGGGTCCAGGGGACAGAGCCCCGGAAGTTCGGGGATTTTAGGAATTCAATTACGGTCAGATAAGCATTATTTTGATACCTAATTGTGACACTGGCAGGTCACTAATATTGGCGTGGGGTTCAGGGGCCGGAGCCACCGGAAGCTCAGAGGTTTTAGGCGTTTAATTACGGTCAGATGAGCATTTTTTGATACTTTATTATTTTGTGACACTGGCAGGACACTATTTGGCGTGGAGTCCAGGGGGCAGAGCCCTCAGAAATCAGGGGTTTTAGGCATTAAATTACCGTCAGATGAGCATCTAAATGCCCACCTTAGGGCCCTATAGGGTGGTTTTAGGCATTTAATCATGGTCGAATGCAGGGGCGTACGCAGGATTTTTTCAAGGGGGGGGGGGTTTTAAAATCGGGCCCAAAATATTTTGTTCCCGAAAAATTTAAAATCGCGCCGGCCGAAAAGTCGCTCAGTGGGGGGGGGGGGGGGGGGGGGGGGGGGGGGGGGGGGGTAAGCGGACACTTTTTTTTTTTTTTTGGTCTCGAAATTTGAAAATTTGACATTTTTCTTCGTTGGGGGGGAGGGGGTTAGGTCACCTTTTTTATGTTAGCCGTGGGCATATTTTTTTTTTTTTTTTTTTTATTATTTTTTATAATAAAAAAAAAATAAAAAAAAAAAATCCAAAGGGGGGGGGGGGGGTTTAGGTTTTTTTAGGGGGGTTTAGACACATAAAAATACAAAAGGGGGGGGTTGAACCCCCAAACCCCCCCCCCCCCCTGCGTACGCCCCTGGTCGAATGAGCATATTTTGATAACATGTGACACTTGCAGTTAACTATATATTTTCTTTCTTGCTCTCTTTCTTTCTATTTCTCTTTAATATACTTTTCCAAAAAGTGGGGGGGGGGGGGTGGGGGGGGGGGGGGGGTCGAGGATCGATCCCCGTCGTTCCGCGGGCCCTGACATTTAGGCATTTCAAAAAGCATTTTCTTGTCTGGCTGTAAATTTAGGAATTTGTCATTTTCCAACAAACGCATAAAAAAGTATAATTTACTTAAAAGTGAGGAAAAATCTCGGAAAATTATGTCATTTCAGCATTATTTGTAAACCACCGTTATGGAATTAGAAATAAACGGCGTTTGAATTTTATTTCCCAAAAGCCTTTCCCTTTCCCTTTCCTTCCTTCTCTCTCTCTCTCTTTTTTAGCGGGGACGGGCAGGGAGGGGGGGGGGGGAAGAAAAAGCCTTTTGCCCCCCCCCCCCCATTCACAACTTTGTGGCGGGAAAATTGCAACTGATATCCCCCTTCTTTTCTTTTCTTCTTCTTCTTTTTTCCTTCCCTTTATCTCCTCTTTTCCTTTTTTCTTTCCCTTTCCTTCCGTCTCTTTATTTTTTGATTGGGGGGGGGGGGGAGGCAACAGCCTGGAAGGCAGGTCCTCCCCCCTCCCCGATCTCCTTTTCCCCTCTTTTCTTTTCTTCTTCCTCTTCTTTTTTTTCCCATTTCTCTCCTCTTTCCCTTTCCCTTCTTTTCCTTCTCTATCTCTCCTTTTTTTTTTTTTTTTTTTTGCGGGGGGGGGGGGGTAAGGCCTGCTCGGCCTCTCCCCCCTGGATCCGCGCCTGTCTCCTCCAACCACGGATACAAATCGACACCCTTGCCCATGTTCTTAATATTATTGTCCAGTACCGTCAATTTTGAGAGAGCAATTAAAGCAGGCAAAAACAAAATTTGATTCTTGCCTATTACGCCTATCTTTTTTTGGTACACAATTAAGAAAAACAATCAACACTAAAATCGATCGACGCCGACGGCCGACCCGCCACCCGGTCATGATCAGCCAACTAGAGGCTGCATTCAAAAAAGAATCCATGAGTACCGGGCGCGCGCTGCATGCTCGCACATGGCTCGCATATTTCGTGCACTACGCGCTTTACGTACACAGTACGTACGCTCCCATCCCGACGTACGACGTAGGCCTACCCATTAATTGAATTGATTTCATGATGTGATCGTCATCGACAGATTTTTTTGTTTAGGTAAGCCAACAAAATAATCCATAAGACTTTAATTTTAGCCCTAAATATTTGACGTAGACTAGGCCTAAGTTAGATTCTATAGAGGGTTTAAGTTAGACCCTAGACCTATAATCTAGGCCTATATCAAGTTTAATTCATTGGAATAGATCTAGATCTAGATGAGATCTAACTGTTAGACCTAAACTTAATCTAGATCTAGAATCTAGGCCTAGAATCTATACGCTGGATTGAACATGTCTAAGTTAGTTAGATCTAAGTTAGATCAGCAACATAATGTAAATGGGTGAGTGAACTCATGCAGTGCTGAATATATATTAAAGACGAGTCGAGATAAAGTCGGGGGTAAAGCTTTTGACGCCGTACCCCATCAGCGTCTTCTTAAGAAACTGAATAGTATTGGAGTTCGGAATAACATCTTGAAATGGATTGACTCATTTCTTACCAACCGTCTTCAGCAGGTCGTCATACAAATTATAAGGTGAAGCCTCCACCAAGTGTAAAGTTACATCAGGAGTTCCGCAAGAGACGGTCATCGGCCCACTCCTGTTCCTTGCCTATACATCAACGACCTACGTTCTGTTCTGGGATCCAGTCGCACGTAAGGCTCTTTGCTGACGATTGTATAATGTATCGAGTCATAAACAACACAGGGACACTGACATTCTACAGAACGACTTGGACAAGTTAGTCAAGTTGGAGAACGATTGGCGTCTTTTTTTTTAACGCATCCAAATGTTTTCAAATGAAGATAACTCATAAAAAGAAGCCAGTTCAAACCAAGTACAAGTTGGGTATCGTCACACTGGAAGAAGTGCAACACCACCCTTACCTGGGTGTTGAACTGTCAAAGGGACTTAGGCTAGATCTAGTTGGGCAACACACAATGATCAAACTACATCAAAGGCAAACAAGATGCTATTACTAGACCTAGTAAAGAGAAATCTGCATTCCTGCAGTACCCGCACTAAGGACATAGCATACAAGTCGCTAATTAGACCCAAGTTAGAGTTCTGTGCAGCTAGACCCTATATGGGACCCACAGCATAAATCAGACCGGGACAAACTGGAGAGGATGCAGCGCAGAGCAGCTAGATTCACAACAAGGGACTACGACAGGGAATTAAGTGTTACAACGATGCTGGCAAATTTCAAAATATGGGAAACTTTGAAAGTCCGTAAAACCAAAGCCAGACTAACTGCATTGTATAAGGAAACGCACAGATTTTACGCCCAGCAACATATATCTCCAGCTCCCAAACTCAAGTAGATGCAGGTATAAAACAAGACAAAGGGGAACTTATAAATACCATTTCATTGGTTCCAACAAAGATGCTACCGGCATTCCCTGTACCCCAAGACCGTCCCCGAATGGAATCATCTAGATGAGGAAACCAGAAACTCACCCGATGTGAAATCTTTTAAAATGAAATTGGACTCACTAAACATTATAAACCTTGTAGCCGAAGCACACTTCAATATTTAGGCGTGTTTAGCGTTTTGACCCTAACCCAACGTACGCGGCAACCAGATGCTGGTGATTGTACGTCACAGACAGATGCAGATAGAAAGTCTAGTCTGGTTAGATTCATTGGTCTTTTTTTAGTGTGTGTTCAATTGCAATGTGCATGCGAAGACAGTTGTAAAAAATTGGGTAGATCTAGGCCTATTAGGAAGGTTGATAATATATTTCTTTGTAATTTGTGGCGTTTGGTAACCAACAAAACTGTAAACTGATTTATTTTATCTTGCTGAAATGTAAGTTGCAACACCTGTGTGAGTGTGTCGTGACACTGCCTGTGATGTGAGGTGTGGAAAGAATTCTTCTTCTTCTGGGATACTCCTCAACGTTCCGTAAGGAACCAAGCGAGGAGAATGAAGGGGGGCGCACTGTGCTTGTTTAGTTCTTATTGCTTGAGTCTTGGTTGCGGAAAAAGTTGGTTGCTTGGAGTTTGAAGGTGTCGCCCCCATACTTAGACACAGAGTCAGAATCTACATCTATGTGGCATCAAACTTTGGTTTAAACTTATTTTTCATACTAACAACTAGGCCTAGTCTAATTACTTATCTCCCATTTCTAATAGACCTGTCAGTTGTGTAGGGGATATCAGGACATTTAAAGAGTGCGCTAGTGCCTAACTACATGTAAGTAGTCTAAAACAAAAGTAAAATGTGTATCTGTTGATTCTGTTAAGATGGGAACTACTATTAAGTACTAGATCTAGACTAGGCCTACTTCTACTTTTCTAGATCTAAAGTCTTAAACTTGAGGAAAGACCTGGACTAGTCTATTAATAGGTCTAGTATTTTTTAGATCTATAAAGTTATTGGAGAAAATACATGTAGAGTAAGACCGCCAAACTTCGGACACTTAAGACATAACGGGGGAAAACATTAATTATTGAAAGACCAAATATACTATCATTGTGCAAATACTGTTTAAGTATGTCATGTAATGATGTAAAACAAAATTATTAAAGGAAATGGAAAACTAGAATTATTTACTGACCGACAGAACCTTTTTTTATTCCGAGCTCGGACGCATTTGCCAATCATCGGACGTTCATGTTTATAAAATGGCTCTAGTATTTTAAGCATCGAGTGCATTGTAGGCTACGCCTAACTAATATTGTACGCTCCACCATGATCCCCAGCGCAGCGTACACGTACCTTAGCTATAGCTAGCTAGCTATATAGAGCGGGGTATTATTAGAAAGCAAATTTTTGTTTTACTTTTGCCTTGGATTTAGGCCTGTTTTGACTTTTGGATTTTATAATGAAGCCAGGAATTTCAGCTGTCTGATGTAGACTTGTCTCTAGACCCTCTATGGATTTTATTTTTAATCAAGGCAATGAATCACGTGGACTTTTAGTAAGCCTTCAAGGTCTTAGTCTAGAACCAACATAACTCTAGATCAAACTCTCGTAGACTCTAACTTAAGATCTAAACTTTTGTTTGTTTTGATTTGTGCTGCTATTTTATAAAACAAATAACGCACTTGACCCTGTTGTGCGAAACGTAAATGCAGTGTACGCTCGGTTTCTTCCGATGGTGCGCACTGTGAACTCACCGCAAGCGGCTCGTTGCAAAGAGCGGCACCAATCTAAAGAAACCTCGCGTGTACTGCATTCACCGCTATTGCACGCTGGGACGTGCGTTATTTGTATAATAGCGCCAACTTATTTTCTTGTGATCATAGTTATTTTTTCATTTCTGATCTTCTTCATCTGTTCAGTAGGCCTAACCTTGATGATGTACAAAAAGAATAGAAAAGCTGACAAATTTATCTTCACTTTGGTTCAGGCCTGGGCTTGAAATTTTAACAAGAACTTTAATAACCTTTTTTAACTTCCGTTTTAAGTTTTAGAGTAAAGTTTAATTTTTAGTTTAGTTTAAAGTTATTTACGCTCTGGAGCTTGAAATGTGCAGAATTATTGGGTTGAATAAAGGCTAAATCAAAGATGAAACGAAATAAAAATCCATTAAAAAAAACCCCAAACATCAACTTCTAGATCTAGAGAATCTAATAAACATTTAATAATATTAGAAATAGGATCTAGTTACAACCAGATTACCTTGGTATTGAGTAGCTCTATAACTTTCATTTTGCTGTAAATCTAAATTCTTATAATGTTTTGCAGAAAGTGGAAAATCATGGGAAGCCAGGAAGGATTGAAATATTCATAAACACTCTGAATATGCATGAAATGTGGTCAAATTGTTGAAAAGCGAGACAAGGATGAAGAGAAAGACATTCTCTTCATCCTTGTCTTGCTATTCCTTGATTCAGTGAGAAAAGTAAGCAAGTACACAGATGCCAAAGAAGAACTTGAAGAGGCCATCCTGAATATGAAGCTGTTTATATCACAGAGGAATTTTTATGAGGCTGGATTTGCCTTCTTCCTCTTCTGATCGTATTGAAGTGTACATGCAACCTAATCTCGAAGGAAGCTACTTTGATAGCTTCTAACAAGGCATCAGTAAAGCAAGCACAGGGGGCATCAGATCAGGCTGTGATGGACTTCACTATTCCGTAATTAAATAATCTTTGCCACATGTATGGCTTGATGAATGGGAGCATTAGCAGGATAACGGCAAAGACCTCCAGATATAGGTGGGCTGTCACAAATGTCCACTGTCACAAATGTCCACTGTACTGTAGTGTCATGGTGTTTCTGTCTGGAATACTTCCTTCAAGATCCCTCAAGGAGTATTTGGAATACTTGTCTGTCTTCTGTCTCCTGAAGAGATAGTAGGGTCTAGAAGATGGTCTGGACTAGAAGGGATCTGGACTATTCCAGGAAGAATTAATTTATTTCCCTATCCAGCCTATTAATTTAAACATATCTACAGAAGTTTGAATCTATATCTAGGTAAGATGTTGAAGTACTATTAAAACTACCCATACCTAGGTTTGCCGACAGAGGAAACATATACATGTAACTGGTATCAGAAGTCATATTACCTGTCTTAGACCTAGAGAAAATCCCTCCTTCTATCTTGATTAACATGAAGTGAGATGTAGAAGTAATACATTTAATTATTCAGCCATTCATTAGCAAATAGTCATAAGAAAGAAGAAATAATCTATTAAAATTATTGAGTAGAAACCATTTATTGATATTCTAATCAATTCATAGTAAGAAAGAGATATTTTGAGACTCATTTTGTTAAAATAACTATGGCTGTGATGGATTATTATGATGTAAGTAACTCTTAATTGTCTTTGTTTCTTTTGTTGCACATGACCTAGCTTGAGAGTGATGCCTGTGATGTCAAGCATGCTACCATTACATCATTGGACCACTGTCCTGACAGTCCTTGCTACCTTGATAGCTTATGCCTGTGGATCATGTAGCTGGCACATAGACGTCGTTCGATCAGAGTTCCCATACCTCTTTGAACCAATAGTTCAAAACAAACTGAATCATATTGAAGTGAATCTCGAGGATGTGACGATTGGGAGCATTCCAGAGGAGGTATGGGTTCTGGAGGGCGTTTCACAAAGCCTTTTTTCAATGACAAATGACAAAAATCATTGACAACTCTGCTGATAACCAATCAGAAGCAAGGATTTCAGTAGCTTATAACAAAAACTGTCGTTTATCACTGATGATAAGTTTTGTGAAACACCCCCCAGAAAAGATCAACAAACTATCCCTTTTTTCCTTTTTCTTTTAACAAATCATACTGAACTTAATAAATATGCAATGTGGAATTGATAGGAGTACTGAACAAATAAATCTGATATAAATTCAGCAGATGAAATTATGAACATGGCAAGGAAAACCTGTACTATACTTTAACCAACCTACTTTAATGTCCTGATTGCAAACTATTGAGTGTTAAAACATCAAATATGCTTTGCTATGGTATTTGTATGCTTATAGCATCACTAAATATACGGATCTCGTTGCATAATACTTACCACTGATGGTTACTTTGCCATCAATCATAATTACCATGGCAACATCAATTAACACCATATCAAATCAAGGTTTCTATGGAAGTTACCATTAAAAATGGCAAAGTTACCATCAATGGTTAGTTTTATGGAACAGGCCCAGCTATTAATATAAACACTTCTTCCATATTTTACAATGTATAGTTACATGTACATATCATTTGGTGAATAGCTTGAATATTGACTTGATAATATTGTGGGAAATGCATTGTGCCATTTCAATTATTAGATCTGTAATATTTATATGTATAACATGTATGTATGCAGCTTGATCTACAATCATAGCTCACTGTTTTAAGGAACTAATGCAAAATTGAATTCCTTCATTGCATCTGATTTTAAACACCTTAAATAATTGAACAAATTGAAATTCCACATGGTGTAAAAAGATTTGGTTTTTCTGGAAAAAACCTCGTTGTGGCCCGGAGAACAAGGTTATCTTTTGACGACTGTTAGACCATGTTAATGAAACCAATTAACACCTCAATATATGTTCCTTAGAAACTCTTGATTTTTTTAAGTCTAACTTGAAGACAGTACTTTTATCGAAAGCATATGATACACGTATGTAATTCAAAACAATTTGTATCATCCTTTAGTCTATTTTGTATTTCTTCTTTCTTACTTTTTGTATTTCATAATCCACCTTGAAATGATTTTACTAGATAGATGGTGCAATATAATTGTGTTATACTATTTTTAAATTATTAATGATAGGAACATCTTGCAATTTTATCTTGTCATTTTGCAGGTAGAACCATGTATGTATCCATATTTTGTCCAAGTGCAAGTCGAGTGCGATGAGATCTCCAGCTCAAGTACAATAGAGGCTCTACTGTCAGCGGGATCCTATCCCAGAATCACCATATCGTTTGGCGCACTACAAGATCAGAGTCTCTCGTATCACACCTGGACTGATTATGTCTTTGAGGGTGCTCTGTTAGACATGGAGCCAGACTGTAATGTTGGATTTTGCAGACCCGTTTGGCTAGTTCCATTGCCTACCAATGAAAAGTACCTGATAATCCATGTCAGTGTAGAAACTGTAGGTGTTGTCAAAGCAGTCTCCATGTCTAGGCAAGTACAGAGCTGCCAACCAGTACAATTTTTTTAAAATTGTATTTTGGGGGTATTTTGTGTGTGTGTGTGCCATTTTCAATGGTAACATGCTTAATCTGTTCTGTAAAGTATCCTACAAGCATCTCACATCGGCAATTTGTGGATGTTGATTGGTTCATCAAACACACCAGTCATGACGACATCCTGCATATTCAACCAATTATCCATAACAAAATTTCTTCCTGTATGTAGGAACTGTAAGAGGCATTGATCTGTGTGTTTTTTTTTTTTTAAATACAATTTTTGTCAGTAAAATACAACTTTGGGAATTAAAGAATACAGTTTTTGAACTCCAGAGGTTGGCAGGTCTGCAAGTATGATCAAGCCTGCTCAGACTTGATACTGTAAAGCATCTAGACTGCAGCAGCAAAATACAGACCACTTTATATATAAATGAATGACAATCAAGTATTTAAAAAAAAAAATGAGTGCAACAAAAGCTTTCATCACACTGCAGCACAGTGATAGACTTACAATTCAAATTTACAATCAAAATTATCAGTTTTTAAGATGAAGTGAAGAAATTCTATGAACAAGTTATAGGACAAGAAATTGGATGACAGTAAGAAGAAGATTTATCTGTTTAGATTTGCCAAATGCTCAGCCATCAACTTTCCTCTGATAATCAAAATATCATTGAGATTTAAAAAAATACCTTCAGTTAATCATTGTTCTTTTGTTTGGACAGGCGGATGATAACATTAGACGGGTACAGCCAGCGTGTATCCGCCAACTCTTCATACGTCCACAGTAGAATAGGAGCTGATACAGATCTATCTGAGCTGGGACTCTTTGAGAGCGAGAACCACCAGGTCCTTCCCGTCCACACAGTCAGGGGGATTACACCTATCCAAGCTATGGCGGGATATGTGAGAAGACCGGTAGCTCTGATCAGCTCGGACTTCTTTCAGCATTACAGGGCAGTCGAGGTGAGTGTAAGACCTACACAAATACAGTCAAACCTGTCTATAGCAACCACCCAAGGAAAAAACAAAAATTGGTCTTTGTAGACAGGTTCCTTTAATACATTTTTCAATGAGAAACCATTTTCAAAGGAAACAAAAATGTGGTCTTTGTAGACAGGTGGTCTCTAAAGCAGGTTTGACTGTACGAATCTGTAGTTAAGAAGTTGTACTGTGTGTTTCACTGTATATGTCGGAAGGTCCCAACTATCTATCACAGGCCTTCTCAACTGGCGGCGCGCGCGCCACTTGTGGCGCTTGCGGTCAGTCGGAGTGGCGCGCGACTGTTGCAACAACAAAACAAAAGAAAGAAAGAAAATATATATTTTAGAATTAAATACTCAGCTAAATCAAGAAGTTGCAGTCGAATTTGAGCTCAAAATGCCTGCTTAACAAACAAGAAGAAAGGGGAATTTATCGTTTTTTACCATTTTATACGAAACTAAACCTAAGTTCTGATTTTCACTTCATTTTTACATTTCCCGTGTATATTGCGCACAAAAAAACTACAAATAAATATACCTCCAGTGTAATTATCCCCAGGAATCATACTTTTTTGTTCACATCAATATGAAATTATGATTGATTATATTGTGGAATGAAATGGTGTTAAAAATGCCCCATTTGGGCCTTTGGAAAGCCTTAAATCCACCAGCTTCAGGGGGCTCTGCCCCCTGCTATCCCCCGTTAGAGCTTCGCCACTGGGTCCCACCTATTCTCGGCTCGGTCGCTACGCTCCCTCGCAGCACAGTCAACCATACAGGGTGGCACTTCAACTACAAATTCTTTTCGTTTTGGCACTTCTAATAAACTAGTTGAGAAGGCCTGATCTATCATTACTTGGATATTGCATTGGTTGTTACAAGTCAAAGTTTCACTTCAAAGTTGAGCCTACAGTGAGTTAATTGAATACAGTGTAACACTGTTTGAGTGATCATATTCAAGAGGGCCACCAAGTAGCCCCCCCCCAAAAAAAAAAGGAAGCAGGCATATAGTAGAAGTTAGTGGTAGTACAAGTAGTAGCAGTACAAGTAACAGCACAAGTAGTAGTAGTAGTAGTAGTAGCAGTAGCAATGGTAGTACATGTAGTAGTAGTTCTAATATACAATTTTATTGGATATCTGCCACAATGACAATAGGCCTGTTTTCGTCAGCTCGAGATTGCCAAATAACGAGCTATTTTAACTATCACGATCACAAATTATTCAGCTAATTTGCGTCTTCATCAGCCTGCAGTTGTAATTAGTGGAATATTTGGTCGAGAAAATCATCCCAAGATAACTTGGGCTAGTTTGCAAAATATCCCGCTATTTGGCCGGTGCGTCCTCAACAGCCCGAAGACTCGCACTATGCGCGAACGCTGGGCAAAATATCTTGAGCAATTTCTCGAGCTCGAGTTTCAAGTTTCGAGGTCGTGTCTCGACTGATGTAGACGCGATATGTAACTTCTGGAAAATTTCCCAAATCAGAAATAGCGGGCTATTTGGCAATCTCAAGCTGATGAAGACATACCTAATGAAACGTGTAATTTCTCCATTAGATTGGCCTTGGGTATTCAGCACCCCACTGTCTAACAGGACCACCCATCAAAGAAGCGGCTACCTTCCCGGACAAGATCATCCTCAGCACGGCTTGGGGACTGTTTGAGATGTTTGCAGACAACTATGCTACCACTGATGAGGTAGAGGTCGGCGTCTATCGTCGCATCGAACTTGATCAGTGTATTCACCATCTCGTAGTGCCCTCGCACGGTAGACAAGGGCCACGGTTTCTGTCTGTCGGGTACGACGGCAAGAAGCTTTACATGTCAAATATGGAATTTGGTGAGTAGACCAATGATGAACTAGAAATGCAATCGTGTCACAACGATGTGCGTGCAATGACGCCGTGTTTCTACGTGTCGAACGAAAGAGCTTCTCTCGGACTATCCAGAGCAATTTGCACGAAGTCTTTAGCTTCTGTAATATTGGAGACAGGTAGGGCGAAAGAAAGGCCTCAATAGTGACCTTGATGGGATGGTAGTGACTATATATGCCTACGATGTTTGAAAAAAATTGGGATAGGGGAAACAACCTAGAAAGGGCTCGCAAGCACTGCGTGCAAAAACAAATGGGATTAGTTGCATGTTCGTCATTGCAATCAAGATCGTTCTAGGGGTCAAAAGCGTGAACCCGATTTGCCCCATAGACAATGCGTGTAATGCATGGGCGGAAAACGTAGAGGATCTGTATTATGACCGGAGTTAAATTGTTTTTTCTCTCTCTCTTTATGTCTCTTCATGGGCCGTATATGGTATCATTGGAAAGAGATTTTCATGGTCGTTATTGTAAACTACTTTCTTTTTCTATGATAATCCTATCGAAACATGTGATGTAAAATAGATTTAAAGGACAAAATGGCGTCTTAAATGGCCCCCTTGACCAATTTCAAAAATCCGGCCACGAGGTGCCCTGCGTATTGCATCTCGAAATGTCATTGCAAATTTTCAAAGAAAAAAAAGGATGTTTAGGGGGCGAAAAGTAGTCTGAAAAAATGACGTCATGGCCGATAAGTGTTATAATCGGGCGGAATTCGTATAGTGACCCTTGTTCAAATGCAATTTACTCACAATTTTCTGTGTAAACATATACCATACTTGGTATCATTCGAAAGGGCACTTCATTGCGGTCAGTTTGACACCATTGTCATCTACACGCGATGTACTGCACGCATTAAAGGCGCTATTACGTAATGCATAGCAAATTCATCATTTTTGGCGATAACTTTGCGCTGACGTTATTAAAATTTCCCAAATTTAGCAGACAGTTGTCACGTATATGGATACATGTGTCTGCTAAGTTTCAACGACGTATGTATAAAGATCGCCATTTTAGAGCAAGTTGAAGTTATTTCTCAATTTTCTTGAAAATGGCGAATTTGGAGGGCAATTTTCGCAAATTTGGTCAGTGATAGGGTATATAATTTTGTATATGGCTGGAAAGGGCATATCCTCAAGTATCTAAATCCAAAAAAGGGTACGGGTTTGCCAAGCCATTATGGAGATACGGCCACAGAAAGAAAGCCAATTCCCAGAACTTTAGAGGGCGCTATTTATGTTGTGCAAAGCCATTGGAGCGTGAAATTTTGCATGGCTATGTGCAATTATGAAATAAAGATACTGTGAGATTAAAATACAAAACGGAATTTATATGAGAAAGTTATGGTAGTTTTAGATTATTTAGGGGTCCATTTTTCAAGAATTTGAGAGATTTTTGACGGAGTCGGTTTTAGATTTGAATTTTGAGTATGAAGATGGCATTTTGAAGGGCAGGTTATACGTCGCAGATTAAAGAACATCTCTTAGACTATCTAGAGGAATTTGTTAGAAGTTTATAGGATCTAGGATAGTGGAGATAGAAAGGAAGATAGAAAGGCCTTAAAATGGACCAGAAACGGTCAAAATGGCGCCTGGACGTTTACGCATGAGTGATTTCAGAAAACGAAAAAGTAGGTGACCTAGATTGGATATCAGAGATTACGCCTACGAAGTTTGAAAGGAATCGGGCAAGAGAAAAGGACCTGGATAGGAATAACAAGCACTACGTGCAAAGCGAATGGGATTCCGGACGACAAGAAGAAGAAGAAGAACCAAGAATATTAATAAGAAGAATGTGAACGAAAACAAGGCAATGACGAAGGTTCGTCATTGCAAAGAAGTAAGAATATTAATAAGAAGAATGTGAACGAAAACAAGGCAATGACGAAGGTTCGTCATTGCAATTAATAAGAAGAATGTGAACGAAAACAAGGCAATGACGAAGGTCGTCATTGCAAAGAAGTAAGAATACTAGAAATGCAATCGTGTCAGAACGATGTGCGTGCAATGACGCCGTGCTTCTACGTGTCAAACGAAAGAGCTTCTCTCGGACTATCCAGAGCAATTTGCACGAAGTCTGTAGCTTCTGTGATATTGGAGATAGGTAGGGCGAAAGAAAGGCATCAACAGTGACCTTGATGGGATGGTACTATGCCTACGAAGTTTGAAAGAAATTGGGATAGGGGAAAGAACCTAGACAGGGCTCGCAGGCACTGCGTGCACAAACCAATGGGATTTGGTGCGTGTTTGACATTGCAATCAAGTTCGTTCTGGGGGCCAAAAGCGTGAACCCGATATGCCCCATAGACAATGCGTGTAATGAATGGGCGGAAAACGTGCAGGATCTGTATTATGACTGGAGTTAAATTGTTTTTTCTCTCTCTCTTTACGTCTCTTTATGGGCCGTATTTGGTATCATTAGAAAGAGAATTTCATGGTTGTTATTGTAAACTACTCTCTTTTTTTCTATGATAATCCTATCGAAACACGTGATGTAAAATAGATTTATAGGACAAAATGGCGTCTTAAATGGCCCCCTTGACCAATTTCAAAAATCCGGCCAAGAGGTGCCCTGCGTATTGGAACTCGGCATGTCACTGCAAATTTTCAAGCAAAAAAAAGGACGTTTAAGGGGCGAAAAGCAGTCTGAAAAAATGACGTCATAGCCAAAACGTGTTAGGTTCGGGCGGAAACTCGGCGGAATTCGTGTAGTGATCTTTGTTCAATTGCGATTTACTCACAATTTTCTGTGTGAACATATATTATACTTGGTATCATTCGAAAGGGCACGTCATTGCGGTCAGTTTGACACCATTGTTAACTGCGCGTAATGTATTGCGCGCATTGAACGCGCTATTACGTAATCCATAGTAAATTCATCATTTTTGGCGATAATTTTGCGCTGAAATATTCAAATTTTACCAAACTTTGTAAACAGTTGTCACGTATATGGATACATATGTTTGCCAAGTTTCATTGATGTAGGTATAAAGATCGCCATTTTAGAGCAAGTTGAAGTTATTTTGGAATTTTCTCGAAAATGGCGAATTTGGAGGGCATTTTTCTCAAATTTGGTCAGTGTTAGGGTATATAATTTTGTATATGGCTGGAAAGGGCATATCTTCAAGTATCTAAATCCAAAAAAGGGTACGGGTTTGCCAAGCCATTATGGAGATACGGCCA
Organism: Strongylocentrotus droebachiensis; assembly: GCA_035222895.1. Classification (NCBI taxonomy): domain Eukaryota; kingdom Metazoa; phylum Echinodermata; class Echinoidea; order Camarodonta; family Strongylocentrotidae; genus Strongylocentrotus; species Strongylocentrotus droebachiensis. The sequence continues at coordinate 69,165 of JAVYIG010002882.1, forward strand.
CAGAGAGAAAGCCAATTCCCAAAACTTTAGAGGGCGCTATTTATGTTGTGCAAAGCCATTAGAGCGTGAAATTTGGCACGGCTATGTGCAATTATGAGATAAGGATAATGTGAGATTTAAACACAAAACATAGTTTATATGAGAAAGTTATGGCAGTTTTAGATTTTTAGGGGTCCATTTTTCAAGAATTTGAGAGATTTTTGACGGAGTCAGTTTCAGATTTAAATTTTGAGTACGAAGATGGCATTTTGAAGGTCAAGTCATACGTCGCAGATGAAAGAACATCTCTCAGACTATCTAGAGGAATTTGTTAGAAGTTTGTAGGATCTAGGATAGTGGAGATGAGAAGGAAGAAAGAAAGGCCTTAAAATGGACCAGAAACGGACAAAATGGCGCCTGGACGGTTATGCATGAGTGATTTCAAAAATCGAAAAAGTAGGTGACCTTGATGAGATGCTAGAGACTATGCCTATGAAATTTGAAATGAAAAGGACATGAGGAAAGCACCTAACTAGGAATAACAAACCTTACGTGCAAAACGAATGGCATTTTTGGACGATAAGAATATTAATGGGGCAGAATGTGAACGAAAACAAGGCAATGACGAAGGTTCGTCATTGCAATTAGGATTGGTAATTTAGAAATAGGAAGTGATAGAGAGTTAAACAAAAATAGAGAAAGTGAAAGAGAGAGAGAGAGAGAGACGGCGAGAAGATTTTAAGGAGGGGGTGAGAGGGAGAGAGTGAACATTGTTCTTAAACCAAGGGTTATGATAGATGCAAATAAGAGCACACATAGAAATGATGATATTTAGTATTATTAGTTCCTTTTTGTTACATGTCAATATGTTCAGTAAATGAAGTTGGGGCTTGAGAATTAGTAGTGGTGGTTATTTTACCTGACTGCTAAGAAAGCATAAATGCGTGTTAGTAAGCAACCAAAGGACTAACGGCTTTAGGTCCTCTCCGAGGGATTTAGCCATTGTTTCACGCAGGTATTGTTTCATTACTACAGGTGTTCCTACACAATTGGAAGAGTTGGTGGATTTCAGTGGAAACAGTGCATGTGATCACATTGGTAAGACAATGTATAATTCTTATTTTGAAAGCAGAAAATATGTTGTAGTAGAACCCAGAGCCATCTATACACAGAGTTTGGCCAACCCTGTTAGAGTTGGACACAATATGGCAACTACTGCTTTGTTGGGCAAGCACAAAACAAAAGAACATACGCCATGCTGTGACCCAGTGAAACCAAGTTGGCCAAACTTTGTGTATAGATGGCTCTGGTAGAACCTATATGATTTAATTGTTCTCTTATCTACAGTAGATGTTAAACTAGTATTCAGACATGGAAGATATATTCAAAACTCCTAAAGGAATTCAATTTATTGGTATTTGGTATTGACATGAGAAATACACTTGGAAAGCTTTTTATTTTACTTCTAATCTTATGAGAAAAGAAACAGCACAAATGCAACCTGCTTTTATACTGTCATGTAACAGTAGACAAGGAATAATATTGGGGTATAATTTTGAAAAAAAGTAGTTGTAACAAAAAATCTCTGGGATACGCATTCAGACTGATCATTCCTATTTCTAAGAGTAAATACAAAAACAAAAGAATAAAACAAAATAATAATAAAAGACATATAGTGTACAAATCTTTGAGTCATTTATACAAAATTCAGAGTCATTGTAAAGTAGACAAACAGCTAAATATTTCAAATAATATTGGATTTCATCAAGTCAATAGAAAACATAATTTTAACAGGCTTTGTGTTTTGAAATGTATACTGAGTGATCTACATAACAAGAGTTTGGTCTTAATTCATGGCAAGCCCTACAACTTTATATACACACCTAGTGTGTTTTCTCGCCAAAGCATGTGTATTCCATTTGTATCATTTCCAACCACTTGTCTCCAATGTGTTTTATCTAGTTCAATGTTTTGTTATAATCTGAAGTAAATCTAGAATAATTTTTAATTTTTTGAAAAATAATTGTGGTTTGATAAAGTATTTTAAGCAAATGAGTATGACTTCTGGTACACCTATCCCACAAAAAGATGAAAAGAAAGAAACAAACAAACACTTGATACTTATTTGTGCATTGTTTGCATTGTAATACTATTAAATATAACAACTTCCCTCATCAAAATATGTTTGGGGCCCGCTTTAATCATCTCTCCAAAATTTTAATTTTGAGATCCAGATTTTCTGCCTTCAGCTGTCCTCCGTAGAACATGAAGTTTTATGACCTCACATGCAAGACACAGCTAGCCACAGAACATTTTACGCCTTTCCATGATATCTATATGATTTTTCAGCAAATTATTCATGTTTTTCAAGAGAAAATCTTTCCATACATATATAATTGTCTTTAATTATCAGTTGTCGTAAATTTTCTTCTGGTGACTGCTTTAAACTCACAAGAATGTTAGATTTGACAATTGACTGCAGTTTGATACCTCTGTATTTAGTTGACGATATAGTGACATTGCTTTATTTCTTGCATGATTCTTGCTCCTTTGTGACTTTCTTCCTTTACATCCCCCAATTACCACCCTTACATGTAGGTCAGTCATCTTGTACCATTATTGATGCTGCATTTGGTAATATTGATATGGAAGCCACCTATGTCTTGGTAAAGACTGCTGATCAGCAGATCATAACACAGTATCATTTACTCAAACTGAATGGTAAGTGTCTCTCAGAGGCAAGGATAAGTCAAATATTATTCATTAGTATATCATACATTATTTATCATTCATTATTTTACTATTCATTATTCATTATCATTATTATTATTATTGTTATTATCATTGATTACTATTAATATTAGTATTATTAGTGATAGTAGTAGTAGCTAGTAACAGTAGTAGTGGTAGTGGTAGTAGTAGTAGTAGTAGTTGTAGTAGTAGTAGTAGTAGTTGTAGTAGTACAGTCAAACCTGCTTTAGCGACCGCCTGTCTATAAAGACGACATTTTTTGTTTCCCTTGAATATGGTTTCTCATTGGAACCTATAATAAAGGTACCTGTACATAAAGACCACGTGTCTATAAAGACCACTTTTTATGTTTCCCTTGAGTAGTCTTTATAGACAGGTTTCACTGAAGTAGTAGTATGTCATTATTATATCAATTAGAAGTTCTTCAATTTAACCATCCAACTTAATCTGACATACATGGGGAAATGGAATGTTCAGTTCTTCTGAGAAATGTCACTGCTTTGCACTTTAATCTTATTCATTTCTATTGAATACATGTAAACTTGTAGGAAATGAACAATTATTAAAGGAATTTTAAACAAAAATCTTGTCTAATTAAGACAAATCTAGTTTTGATGATGTCTATGTACATGCATGTATGATCCATGTAGAAGATGAAATTCAAAATTGATAGAACTTCCTTCCAACATGCCTATATGTGCCATTGTGCTATGTTTTGTTAATAACTTAATTAAATTCAAATATCTCTTCCCAAATGTGTTTGTCAGGGCATGGCGAGTGGGATATGATCACAACACTGGAAGGAAACCTCACCATTCCACACGGTAAGCTTCAATTAGATTTTTATTCCTTTTCAGATTCGGCAATTCATTAAGTACCATGGACAAGGAATTCCTTAATTTCATAACAAAACGATCCTTGGTATTTGCAGTGTGTACCATTATATGAATGGACGATATCTTTAATTTCCTTCACTTTAAATGTCATATAACCCTCTATTGTCATTTTCAAAATACTATGCATCAGTATTTCTCAGTGAACCCGGTATTAAAGTATCTTTGCAGTATTAAAGACCACCTGCCACTGAAGACAACATATATCACTTCCCTTCTATGCTTCTCATTGAAACAAATGAACATGCATATAAAGACTAATTCGTCCCTATTTTTCACGAAGTGACGGTAGTGAGGAAAATCGTAACGCGTAAGTGAATGCGATTTTCATTCACTACCGTCACTTCGTGAAAATAGGGACGAATTGTCTTGTCTCCCTTGAGTGGTCTTTACATTCAATTCAATTCAAGGTTTATTACAAAATATCTTTGCAGCCGTGAGGCTGAATTGGGATACAATTCACAGATAAAACCATGCAAAATTACAAAATATACATATTAATTACAATGAACATAGATTAGCATAAATTAAAAATAAAATATATAAACAGAAAACCAAAGAGTTCAAATGAGAGTTTCAAAAATTTGGGTTCTTGAAATTACATCAGGAATTTAGCGATTATTCAAAACCATTTTAAACATCTAAAGACAAGACGAGAAATTGCAAAGATTATATTTCAAGTTAAAAACTTATCTTTGGTGTGGTAAAAGACAGGTTTGTTCATTATAAGTAAATCATCATCAATAAATCATCATCGATACAGGTTTAAGTGTGGCTTTGTTATGTGATTTGCTTTACTGTCCTTTGTAGCTGTCTCTGGAATAGACAGGGATTTGATAAATGTCAATGGACTAGGAAGATGTGACAGTCATCTCGAAGAAGAAGAAGACACTACGTGTATGACTCTTGGTCTAACTGGATTAACCTTCAGTGGCTATGTCTCTAAGCACCTCTTCTTTTGGGGAAACAGCATTTTGCACAGGTATACTTTGCTTTCCTTCTTCTTCTTTTAATCATGGGCATTAAATCAAAATTCAAATAACTTGTATATATAGCTAAGTCATAGTCATCCTAGTTTGAAATTCATTTGCTTGCTTGAATATTTGTGTTGTGACAGTGCACTTTAAATTGCTTTATCACTCAAGTCATTTGTTTATTGTACCATTAATGCATGGCATAACTACATGCATATTATGTAATAGCACTTCCTCAGGCAATGTGGCTAGCATAGCACCATCTATTGCTGTACACTTGATACACACTCATGTGTGTTGTGAGGATCAAGGATCCCCTTTTTCCCAGCCCATCATGGGGATTTGAGCCATATTATTGTCATAAAGACAGGCAAAGAGGTTAGTTTTGTTGTATATTGAATATATTTTTATGAATTGTTCAAACATAAAGTGGAAATTAGTGTGTGTGTTTTGGACTTCATAATGAGATAGCCTTAAAGTAGACACACAAAGAATCAAAAGTGTTTTGAATTGATGCAAAACTCATATCATTGCGAAGGGGAAGCCTTACTGGTCAAATACAACAACTCTCCTCTTCAAAATATGTTTCGGGCCCGCAGTAATCAACTCTCAAAATTGTTAGTTTCGAGATCCAGATTTTCTGCCTTCAGCGGTCCTTTGTAGAGCGTCAATATTTGTGACATCACACACGGGACACGGCTAGCTAGCTGCAGACTAATACATGCGTGACTCCGGTAGGCGGCCGGTACTGAGCTGTTTGTCCAGTGTGTGACGTCACTATTCAGAGCTCGCTACGCTCGTGTGTTTGGCTTACGTTCAGGGGCCTTCGGGGGTCTAAGAAGGGTCTTGAAAAATTGCATTTTACGCCTTTCCATGATATCTATATGATTTCTCAGCAAATTATTCGTGTTTTTCAAGAGAAAATCTTTCCATCCATATGTAATTCGTTCTAATTATCAGTTGTAGTGAATTTTTCTTTGTGTAGCTCCTTTAAGGGCTTGGTGATAATATTTTTATGATATTGATAACACCAAGCCTTAACCGGCTGCCATAGACGTGTGTGGATCGAGAGATAGGTAAACAAACCTTAAAATGTGTCCGAAATCACACCTTCACGCGCCCGACGAATATTGGACACTGGCATTAATGAATTTTATGCCACTTCTACGCCTAATTACTTCCAGAAATTCAAAATCGGTGGTAAAAATAACTTAAGGCTATACCAAAAGGCAGTGCTGCAATGGGAGTTGAGACCCAAAATTCTTGTTGTATGGAATAGTATCTTCATTTTTTTATCAATTCCTATTGGATTTTACACCTAAATTTGTTTATTTTCCACTATCCTACTTTAGCCCTGACAATGGAAAGACTGTATTTGTCCTGCTGGAGTACACTTCTCAGGCTGCTATCTCACTTTTTGTGGTCGGCAAAGATCCTTCCTTTGCTTTACTCAACACACACCAAGAGGTAAAGGCTCATATATGCAGGTCTGGGGGTGTATCACAAAGATCCTAAGTTGAACTTATCTCTAATTTGGACTTAAAAATTATGGAGAGCCAGTTGTAGCCTTATAATATATATATTCAAAAGCGAAAATTCAAGTTTTTTTGACTTTTTATAAATTCCAAATCAAGAACATGAAATCTGATTGATAAATAGAAAATAAGAAAGATTTGAATCAACATTTTTTGCCTTTTAAAATAACTTTTACAAAATATTTTCATAGATGCTAACAGCTTTCCATAATTGTTAAGTCCAACTTAGAGATAAGTTCAACTTAAGATCTTTGTGAAACACCCCCCAGGTTTGACTAATTTCTCGGATGAATGGAGTTCCAAATGTCAAGCTTATTATTTTGTACAAATTAAGTTTGTAACAAGAATGATCTCTTTTTTCTTTCTTTTCATTTAGGAACAGAATTATCAAATATTTTATGGGATTTATAGAGTTTGGAACTTGGCTCTCCATAATTCATTGGACAAATAAATTTGGCCCATTTAGTCTGGGTTTGAACCTCATGGACTAAAAGTTGTACAGTCTAATGGATTCTGGGCAATAAAATCACGTTAGTTTTATTCATGTCAGCCATTGCATTCAATTAAGCAAGGGAATTAAAACCACATGGTCTATTCATTCTTTTATCAAAAATCAGTAGTGCAGGAGTTGTAACATTTCCAACTGAATTTAATTAAATTTGATTGATTGATTAAATAATATGGAGGGGAAAAATGACTTTAAGCATCCAAACAGTATATCTTTGACCTTTGTTATATACACACTGTTAATATATATAGTCTTGCTAAACAGCCTAAAGCTGGCAATGAAGTGAACAAAAAGACAAAACATAGTTGTTGTTGATTATATTGTTGGCGTTCAGTCAAAATTGACTATTTACGCCAGTCTGTTAAGTAGGAGTAATATTGTCTATGTCAGTCAAATAATTTGTTGTTTAGAAAAATGTGCGCCTGTGCTTTCGCATTCCACTGCGGGGAACGTATCATCCCGGCCAACCAAACATCCCAATTTGATTATGTTTTGAAATGTTAGATCTGGTATGGTGAGATCGGGGACAATGTTTATCTGAAGAAGCTGAGACCATCTCCAGGCTGGGGTCGCATGCTTCGACTCACGGGCCAACAGCTAGAAGACCCCTCCTTGGATTCCGTCACAGTCTCCATCTATTTTGATTCTTGGGGTACACTCTATGAGGTGGGTATTTTTTGTTCATCTTATACATCTCTTCGTAGTGTTGCAATGTATACTTTTATCTTTTTATCATCAATTCGTATGTAATTTTTAATTGTTGGCAAGATCCCCCTTTCTCTCTTCCCCCTTCTTTACCCCTTGTCTCTCTCTCTCTCTCTCTCTCTTTCTCTCTCTCTTTCTTCCTCTTTCTCTCTCTCTCTCTTTCCTCTCTTTTCTCTCTTTCTCTCTCTCTTTCTTCCTCTTTCTCTCTCTCTCTCTTTCCTCTCTTTTTATCTCTTTCTCCATCTCTCTCTCCATCTCTCTCTCTTTCCTGCTCTCTCTTCACTATATCTCTTTTTCTCTTTCCTTCCCTCTCCTCCCTCTCTCTTTCCCTTTTAAACTTTTTTCTCTAAATCATTCCCTTCTCTTTCTCACCTCTCATATTTATTTAGGTACATATTCCCCTTTTCCTTCTTGTTCGTAATTTTGCTTTTATTTTATATCCATGTGCAATTCAGTATATGTAACTGCGATGCATGATTCAATAAATACCATACCATACCATACCACACTATTTGATGTGAATTTGATTTCATTCGATATTGATATGAATATTCTGGATGTAATATACTGCCCAATACATCTACAACAAATTTAGGTGCACATTCTTGTTTGCAAGCTCAAATGTTGTAAGTTTTAGAGGAACGTGAGTAAAAATACAAGAGCCTTAAGTGGTAGAAAGATAGCAAACAGAAATCACTACAGTACCCTTTTGCTTCTTATTTTAAGATGTGCATTTTTGCTTGTCAGAAGGGCATCAGAGCAAAATGTATGGCCACTTTTAAGGCTTGTGTTGTGATGGAAAATAAAAGGTATCAATCAAAGAATATGCCGCATAGATTGATCTGATGTTGATTCCTAAAGTTACTTTCTGTCATATATAATAATAATAATAATAATAATATCATTTTTATCTTTCTGACTTGGAAGGAAAGATGTTTAAAAACACAATCAATTCAAATGTGTGTGTAATTGTGCCTGTATTTCATATTTGATTGCATTTGGAAGGACAAACTGGACAACCTGAGGAAGAGTTGCAGTTGAAATTCTTTATTTTGAGGAATAAACAACACTTACATCATATATTTACATACTCATATATTGTAGATTGTGCCTGTATTGGACAGTTTATTGTATTACAAAGTTCAAACTAGACAAACTTGAGAAGAAAGAGCATCAATCAGAGTGAAATTGCAACTTATATAGTGCCTTTTCAACTGGATACAAAGCGCTTTACCATCCCAGGTTAAGCGTTTTATCGAGAATAAAAGCAATTAAGTTATATATACGAATATACCCAATGTACTCTTATACTTTTTGAATTGTGCCTTTATTTCATATTCATAGTTCATTGCATATGGAAGCTCAAACGAGACCAAACTAAGAAGAAGGAGAATAGATCAGGGTGAAATTCTTGCAAACAGTGTGTACTCGTTCGCCATGACAGAACTACAGCACGGACATGAGGGAGCTGGAGGAGGCCATGGAGGGGAGAGCCATGACGAAGAAGAAGGAGATCATGATGAAGAAGAAGGAGATCATGATGAAGAAGAAGAAGAAGGAGATCATGATGAAGAAGGAGAAGAAGAAGACCATGATGAAGAAGAAGAAGATGACCATAATGAAGAAGAAGAAGAGGACCATGGAGAAGAAGAGGGTCATGATGAAGAAGAAGGGGGAGAAGAAGAAGAAGAGCATGATGAGGGGTAAGAAGTCTTTACAATTTTTTTGCTGCTCTTTCATTCTTCCCAATTTTGTTGACTTCAAGAAAAAAAAGCAATGGACAGCTTTAGGATTAGATTGTCACATATATCCACAATATCTAGGAAACTTGATACAACAATAGATTTGACAGGCCAGAGACACATACAGTCCAAAGAGTCCAAGACACGTATAGCCATTTTGTACAAATAAGAAGTTTTGTTCATTTTTTCAGGTAAACTATTGATACATGATAGCATGCAAATTGAAATGATGCCTTTACAGGTTATGTAATTAGCATTTGATGTAGCATTTGATTTGACGGGCCTGAGTTTTACATAATTTTATTTGATAATAATGTCTGTGCATTTTTTGAACAGTTTTTCTTGTACATTAGAGATATCTACTGTATTGTAATTACTTGGTTTATACAGTATAGCCTATTGCTAACCACAATAAGATGACATATTGACTGAAAAGTGTGATGTAGATGTATAATATAATCAAAGAAAGGTAAAAAGTCTTAAAATGTTAAATTATAGATAGTTAATGTACGTCTGCTGCCCGGCCCGCAAACCACAATTTTACCTCCTTGACACTCCCATAAAATAAAGATCAAACTTCAAACAGTAAGTTCTTGTTTAATCTCTCTATTATTCTCTATCTTTGACTATCCTACAGGAGTGTATCACCTCTGCTAGACTATGAATGCCCATACAGTCAAGTCAACTTTGAAAACCTTGGAAGCTTTCCGTTTGAGCGAAGGGAAAGGTATTTTCTTAGCGCACCCCAATTGGCAGAGAGCGACAAGCATACAGAGAAATCGCTGATGATCTACCAAGTTATTGTGCATCATCTATTGAGTGAGAAAGAAGATCTTCAGACAATCAAAGACAACGTAAGAAATCTCACAACCCCTTAAAAAACTTGGGGGGTGTTTCACAAAGATCCTAACTTGATCTCTAAGTTGGACTTAAAAGGCATAAAATGTTGATTTAAATCATTCATATTTTCTATTATAAAGGAGATTTCATGTTCTTGATGTGGAATTTATAAAAAGTCAAAAATAATTGATTTTTAGCTTTTGAATATATTTCATTTTAATGCTACAAATGGCTCTCCACAATTTTTAAGTCCAACTTAGAGTTAAGGTCGACTTAGGATCTTTGTGAAACACCCCCCCCCCCCCCCTGGTGAGAAACAAAAATAATTATCATCCAGTGCGATGTTATTCATATCTACTCACGAAGGAAGACTAGCTTTTAGCTTTGCTTTGATCCATTTCAGCTATATTCTTCAAAATATACCTTTAAAAAAGACAGTTAATTGGCAACAAATTAATGTTTGCTCTTAAAAGAAGTTTTTAAAATCAACATATCGTGTCTAAAGAGTATCATCAACCATTTGAGTTTGATAAGGATGGCTCTTGTGAAACAGTATGCACTAGAAACAAGCAAGATAAGTAACTTTTTGTTTATTTTCCAGTTTTCCAGTTTGCCAGTGTCGTAGTTAGATTATTATATGACATTACAATCCACTAATATGTTAAGCAGTAAATATGCAGAAAATCTTTGCATTAATATTCAATATGAAAGAAACTAATGATCAAGATATGAAGGTAAGTATCACATACAAATTTTCCTCTTTTTATCTTTGCAGGAAATTGCGGAAGTCACTCACAACCCCTTCCGCAAGTGGTACGGAGAAACGGACACCATACGCTACTTTTACCAGTATCTTTTCCAAAATAAGAACTTGCAATCTGGGATACACATTGATCCTGATGCATACTACTTGCAGGTCAGTTGTAGTCAGGCCTTAAATTTCAACATTTTTAGGGCAAGGCCACTTTTCTGTAGGGCACATTCCTATATTACAGCACCAATGGGAAGAATTGGAAAGGGCACAAAAAATCTCCAAGGCCAATGAGAGGGGCATTGAGGCCAATCAAAGGGGCATCCAAGGCCTGGCCTTGGATGGCCTTGGATTAATTTAAGCCCTGGTTGTAGTGATAATGAGAATTAGAATAATGATACTAATTATATGGTCTTATTTACCAAAGCTATATTAAATACAGGGATGCCAGTTTTCAGACAAAAGCCTGAATTCAGGCCCTGGCAAGTTATTTACAGGCCATAGTTTGGCTTTTTTGTGTACAAAATAGCTCATTCTGTGTGATTTTCAGGCCCTCTGAGTAATTCTAATTGGCATCCCTGTAAATTAACATTGCTGTTCCTGAGGGCCCTGTGATAATTTAAAATCACAACAATTTGTAAGCTTGTACATATCATAAATACACTTATTATAAACAACCCAATATATGTTCTAGAACTCATGGTCATACACTCCAGAACATATATATTCAATGTTTTCGTAAAGTGTCAACATATCCTTAAATATTGAAGCAAATTGATTGCATGATGACATCCCAATAGTTCAAACACAGATTTACATTTTTAACCTTCTTGAAAAGAGTTGATTGACATGATCTACTGGAGGAGAAGAGATCCTCTAGACTTGGTCTACGTTCAGGAAATTTCCACCAGTTCCAGGAAGCTTGAACGAGGCGGTCTTGGGATGACAGGTCTTTCTCTGTAGCAGCCCTGGGTTTGTGGAATGCACTCCCTTCATACATTAAACATTAAACTATTCCACAAGAATCTAAAGACCTACCTTATGAAGGAAAAATATGATTAACTCTCATGAACATTTCAATTTCTTACTGAATCTGTAATTTGCATTTGTTTTTTGATTTGTTGATTTATTTTTAGTTTGTTAACTTTAATTTGTTTATTGTTTGTATTTGAAATGTTAATAGTGAATCTTTTTTGTGCGCCTTGAGTGCCATTATAGGCAGATATGTGCGCTATACAAATCTTAAATTATTATTATTATATGATAGGATGACTGATCCCCTCAAATCACTGCATAAGTACATCGTATCATACATATTCATTTTGTATAGATATAGTTGCACTTTTGTAGTGTATACCTTTTCAAGAGGTTTGAAAGAGGTCAAAGTTTTTGGTTTCTTTCAAACCCCCTTTTTTTCTAAATGCACACTTTTCTGTTTGTCTTTACCTCACAGCCATTTGGAAACACACCAGAGGACACCAAAACACTCCCGTCTACCATCTACCTCGACAAACATGAAGTCTTTGAATTTGCCATCTCTTTGGAGCTTGGTCTAACTCACAGCAATGTGGAGATTGAAGATCTCTATGCTCTAGTTGAAGTGTCCAACGACGATGTGCTTGGAATCAACACCCATTACTTTGAGTATCGATTGAACAACACAATCAGATATGAGGTATTTAGAAGTAACCATTATTTATTTGTAGATTACCGGTAATTAATGCACCTATTGGTCAATATCAAGTTGACACATTCATGAATAATTCTTTGCAGATTTATACAGTGCGCCCCAGAAAAAATGAAACCGAGAATTATCTATGTTTTATCATAACTTAACAGGCCTTAAATTTCAACATTTTTAGGGCAAGGCCACTTTCTGTAGGGCACATTCCTATATTACAGCACAAATAGGAAGAATTGGAAAGGGCACAAAAAATCTCCAAGGCCAATGAGAGGGGCATCGAGGCCAATCCAAGGCGCATCCACGGCCATGGCTTTGGTGGCCTTGGATTAATTTAAGCCCTGACTTAATCACAATTATATTGAATAAATGACATATATTTGTAAAGTTCAGATCCTCTTCTTTCATTTGATGCAACTCATATGATGCATATTTTACGCATGAGTGATTAAAAACAATTTGAAGAGAGTTATTAAGTTATGATAAACCATCGATAATTCTTGGTTTCGTTTTTTCCGGGACGCACTGTATGTATCTATTGGTACAAATTATTTCATTCATTCACCTGTTACACATGTACATATATTTCATATGATAGTTGAAGACCTGCTATAGCAGCAGAGGTGTGCTTTTTATTGAGGAATTCCCCTGTTTGACCCAGTGTTTTGACAATAGTGTCTTAATATTGAAATTATATTATATAGCTACCCCAGTCGTAAAAAAATAGGAAAAAAATAGGGGAAAAATAGGGGAAAAATAGTCCCGAAAATATATTTTTTTTCTATTTTTTCCCTATTTTTTTTAAAGGAAAAAATAGGGAAAAAATAGTTTTGGAAATAGGAAAAAACTAGGTTTGAAACAATTTTTTCTATTTTTTTCCTATTTTTTTCCTATTTTTCAGACCTGAAAATAGGAAAAAAATAGGGAAAAAATAGTGTAGAAAATGGTGAAGAAAATAGTAAAAAAATAGTGATAACTAGGTGCTAGTGGACAGTGAAAAATAGTGAGGAAATAGGAAAAAAATAGTGAGGAAATAGGAAAAAATAGTAAGAAAATAGGAAAAAAATAGTAAGAAAATAGGGGAAAATAGGAAAAAAATAGTAAGGAAATAGGAAAAAAAATAGTAAGAAAATAGGAAAAAAATAGTAAGAAAATAGGGACAAATAGTAAGAAAATAGGAAAAAAATAGTAAGAAAATAGGAAAAAAATAGTAAGAAAATAGGGGAAAATAGTAAGAAAATAGGAAAAAAATAGTAAGGAAATAGGAAAACAAATAGTAAGAAAATATGAAAAAAATAGTAAGAAAATAGGGAAAAATAGTAAGAAAATAGGAAAAAAATAGTAAGGAAATATGAAAAAAATAGTAAATAAGTGAGGAAATCAGAAAAAAATAGTCAGGAAATAGGGGGGGGGATCACTCATCCTTTACTTTCATGGATTTCTCAAGCACTACCATCTCACACATCCAGTCAACGACTCTGTACATTCAATTAAATCATACAGTGCAAACTTGATATAAAGAGATCAGTTATCAGGGCTTAAATTAATCCAAGGCCACCAAGGCCATGGCCTTGGATGCCCCTTTGATTGGCCTCAATGCCCCTCTCATTGGCCTTGGAGATTTTGTGTGCCCTTTCCAATTCTTCCTATTTGTGCTGTAATATAGGAATGTGCCCTACAGAAAAGTGGCCTTGCCCTAAAAATATTGAAATTTAAGGCCTGAGTTATACCTGAAATGACAAGGTAATTTAACAGCTTTTGGGGGTTAAGATTTCTTGGTTGCACATGACCTCATTGTCAAAAGTTTCCACTGTAGAATAGTCACCCTACTCCTACAGCTCTTTTCTCTGCATCGATGCACCTACTCAGTTTGCCAAATTCACTTCATCCTTTCAGTCCAATCCATTCAGTAGAACATTTAAAATAGTCAATGGGTATATGGAAAATGTTATACAGTCCACTCCTATTATAACGAACATGGATACACCAAGATTTTATTATCAGGCAATTCTCATCAGTCCCAATTTTAAACAAACCAATGTGTTCAGTAACTCGAGTATAACATGATTTCATTTTAACAAGGACATTGGCTTGGTCCCGAGCACCTCGTTATAATGGCAGTGGACTGTAACAAACAAAAATAATAAAAGGGAATGTGTCAAATAAAATACATGTACTTTATTTTCGAGAGGTAAACACAATGACATGAGTTTAGTATAGTATGTGTGTTCATATAAGCAAATAAATAAAAGAACTTAACTGATATTTACAATCTTTGGTTAAGTACTGTAGTGTACATGTTGTAGTAATAGAGTTGTTCATGGTTTGCTATGATTATACTCTAAAAAAAAAACAAGACAAATGCGACTGCGTCTCCTATATGCCTCCGCCTTAAAAAAAATATCATCCACCTAGAATGTAGCTTTCTATTTTTGTTCAAATAAAGTATTCAGGTGAGTTTCAGGACTATTACTGAGCCGATGTGGATATGCCAGGCGATCACAAGCTCTCTCCCTTACTAGTAACCAAATAAAGCAGTATTCTGGACATGAGAGTGTTGTTTTCTGTCTCTTTTATTACAATTTAATTGCAAAGTGCTCTTAATAATGTAATCACATTTTCAAACCTCAAGAAAATCATGACAAATTAATTTTTTTTTCTCGTTATTTACAAAGATAACAAAATAAAATAAATCATAAAACAGATTTTTCAACAATGCATGCATGCTCTATAGTACAGTTGACATGTTACATAATTTTCTCAATCTCAATTGAACTGTCAAAATCTTAATACAATCATCATAATCTAGAAACACTTACTACAAAATCAATGACATGTCATGTCATTGAGATATATATAAACAAGAAAATGACAGACTTACATGCTACTATTTTCAAATAGTTTTACAAAGTATAGGCCTACCATCATTACCATGTATCATAAGTAATGGTCTTATGGTCCTTTATCTTCACAATATGCAGGCACTCATTGTGTACACATACATGTTGTACTTGCCTATGAATCTCAATGATTAGACATAAGAATTACATAATAAAATGGAAACAAATACTAATGTAAAGGATACAGATGTTGGTCATGCTGTTCACAGGCATCGAATGGTGGTTGTACGTTACATGTACATTGTAGCTTGATTAGTTTCAATGGATCTGTAAAGATATAAATGAAATGTGAGTTAGGGGTTAGAATAATCATGCATTGGTACATTTATGAACATGCAATTAATACTTAGTACAAGTATTTATGTATTTCATAATGAAAAATTCAAAGGCACAGAACATGTGTGTACAAAAGTATGATAGCAAAAAAGATGCCAGGCTGACGACGAACGGATGGTGAAACAACGGAGTCATCAAAGAGCTGTCAAGGTGCATGAAATGTAAACCACTTAGGTAGGCAATTAATTAGAGTTATTTTATTCTTAGATATATTGGGTGAACATACATAAAATAAAACATAAAACACAGAAAAGAAAATAGTAAAGGAACAATTTGTTGAAGACAAAAATAAAAAGGAAAGAGAAAAATAATGTAGATCTAGGTAGAAATTGTGCCACCTTCAAATTATTGTTCTAGCATAATGATGAGGTAAACTACTCTAATATTTTGATGTCAGATCTTAACTAACAAACATGAAATAGATTACTAAATAAACCCAAAAAAATTATCAACAATAGATTTAGATTTCTACTTAGTAAGGACTAGACCGAATTTTCCGTCTCTTTCGTTCGTTAGCCTCTTATTGGGGTAGGGTCGGCCGGCTCTCTCTTTAGAGACGGAAGCCGTCTATACACATTCCCTTGCTAACGCCACGGCCAGTCCTGGTCGTAGCGTTTTGCCCCCCAAATCCCCCAAAATGTCATTTTACCTCATGCATTGATTATTTTAAATTAGGAGAAGGTTATACTAACATCGGTTCCACTTACCAACTTGACTGTATAATCCGTTTAATGGTCCCTTTTAAGGAAATTACGGGTCTAAATTGACAGCCGTGTTGAAAATCTTGCAAGGTGTGTTAAACGTTAAACTCTCGCTGCATGCCGGAGTCATCTAAATCAATCTCATAAATGATTATGAAGGAAAAACTGTGCGCCATCTACACGTTCGTAATGGCGTTATCACAGTTTTTCCTTTATAATCATTTTGCCTTCGGCGTAGACTAGAAGGGATGAGATTGATTTAGATGACTCCGGCATGCAGCGAGAGTTTTACGTTTAACACACCTTGCAAGATTTTCAACACGGCTGTCAATTGAGACCCGTAATTTCCTTAAAAGGGACCATTAAACGGATTATACAGTCAAGTTGGTAAGTGGAACCGATGTTAGTATAACCTTCTCCTAATTTAAAATAATCAATGCATGAGGTAAAATGACATTTGGGGGGATTTTGGGGGCAAAACGCTACGACCAGGACTGGCCGTGGCGTTAGCAAGGGAATGTGTATAGACGGCTTCCGTCTCTAGAGAGAGCCGGCCGACCCTACCCCAATAAGAGGCTAACGAACGAAAGAGACGGAAAATTCGGTCTAAGTAAGGACATACCTCGCAGACACATGCACTCTCGGACTTGGAAGACTTGCTCTTCTTCTTGCGTGGTGCTTTAGCAGGTTGTGTTTTCCGATTCCTAGAAAAATAATTTGAGATACAATTTAGCCTAAAAGTAACCACATCAAAACATTATATCATGCAAGGCAATATAATTGACAGACGTTGTAATGGTACAAAATCTGAAATTTCTACGTGGATTTATTGTAATCACGTTTGTTTACATTCACTCATTCACTAACAGACACTACACTGCACTTGGAGATTCACTAGGCCTACGTACACTTCACTCAGAAGTTTTGTAGTCTAAGCAATATTGCTAAGTTACAACCTCAACACTACATGGGAATATTGATACGTAAAATAACATTCTATAGGCCTACTATGTCTATGAAGTAGCATTATATTCAACAACAGACACAATAAAAATATATATATCATAATATAATTAAGTTTCAGAAATAAACGTACCTTTTCAGCTGTTTTCTGGGGCCAGTTCCGCTCGTCGATGTTCCGTCATTCGACAACAAACTCATTTCTCTACGAGTGGGACTAGTAATATTTTGAACATTTGTCGGGCTCATTTTCTTGGGAAGAATCACTAAAATGGGATAAGGAGGCATCGGAGTATGAGGAGTCACTATCTCTTGATGAAATTTCATCGCTAGAATAATTGCTGGAAGACATTTTGGTGTGATTTGGAGACGTTTGATGAACGAAAATCAGCAAAAGTCCGATGCGCACAGCAGTGAAAAAAAACAACGGGTAATTTTCAAATTACATACGGGTACTTGCGTACTGTCCTCTACGTTGAAACTTTGCACACACATAGAACGGGAATATCTCGATCGAATGCTTTTTTTTCTATTACGGTAATAAAGGAGATTTTTTTTGGTTGAAATTTCTATGTGTACATTTTCTTTTTACACATGGTTTATGTATGGTTATCTTTGAGTGCACTAGTCACTACTATAGTTTGTAAATAAAATCAAGAATATTAATAAAGGAACAAAATTGAAATTTCGTACATTTTCTTTTTACACATTGTTTATGTATGGTCATCTTTGAGCTCACTATTCAATATGTGACCCCAGAGCTAAAAACCACCAATAAGTCGCAAAATGAACAACAGAGATAATGGCAGGAGAAGCGGGCTTTTTGAATAGGATGCCAGTCATAAACAATGAAAATATGCAAGTTTAGAAAATAGACAAAAAATAGTTTACTAATTTGTATCATGTCATAAAAAATTTAAGTGCAAAAAATAGGAAGAAAATAGTACTCGCAAATAGGTAAAAAGAAGTCTGAAAAAGATAAAGGTGAAAAAATAGGGAAAAAATTGTCTGAAAAAGATTAAGGTGAAAAAATAGGGAAAAAATAGTCTGAAAAAGATTAAGATGAAAAAATAGGGAAAAAATAGTCCTATTTTTTTCATATTTTTTTGGAGAAAATAGGCAAAAAATAGTCTGAAAAAGATGAAGGTGAAAAAATAGGGAAAAAATAGTTTGGTACTCGAGAATAGGAAAAAATAGAACTATTTTTTTCCTATTTTCTTTAAAAAAATAGGAATAAAATAGTCCACAAAAGTTGAAGGTAAAAAAAATGGGGGAAAAATTGTTTGTGCTTGAAAATAGGAAAAAAATAGGACTATTTTTTTCCTGTTTTCTTATAGGAAATAGGAAAAAAATAGTCTGAAAAAAAATATAGGTGAAAAAAATAGGGAAAAAATAGTTTGTACTTGAAAATAGGAAAAAAAATAGGACTATTTTTTTCCTGTTTTTTTATAGGAAATAGGAAAAAAATAGTCTGAAAAAAAATATAGGTGAAAAAAATAGGGAAAAAATAGTTTGTACTTGAAAATAGGAAAAAAATAGCCCTATTTTTTTCCTATTTTCTTGAAGGAAATAGGGAAAAAATAGTCTGCATTTCCAGAAAATAGGGAAAAAATAGGAAAAAAATAGGGAAAAAATATATTTTCGCAACACACAAAACTACTAGGGTAGATTTACGAGTTCTTTGGGGATTCCCCTGTTTAAAAAAATTGAAAACAGTGTCTTAATGTGAATAATGTTATATATCTCTTTGAAGCCACAAAAACTGCTTTAAATTTGCTTTACTCATTCTTCCAGTGTGTAGATGTATTCAGAAGACTTGATCTTTAGGTGTTACTTAATCGGTTGAAAGTGGATCTTTATTTGTGTCTTTTTCTACTTTTTTAAAGGTCACTTTGTCAGACAAAGGAGCATTAGAGCTGCAGGCAGGCCCCGGTGTGGATCTCTATCCAGCCTCTATGCTCATACATGTGTGGCATTCTACCTTCTCATGTTTCATCAAGGAAGGAGATATTTTCAAGCCTGAGGTAAGAAATCATCTTTCTTTCTTATATCTTTCTTTCCTAAGCTTGCTCTCTCCCCCTCCCTCCCTCCCCCTTTTCTTTCTATCTCTCTCCCAAATTCAGCTGGAGAAGAGTAAAGGGATAAACAGCGCTTACAATATATATCTTTTAAGAAGATCTATACAATGACAAGAAGTGCTGCTTAAGTTTTTGTTTAAATGGCTTGTAAAGAATGTTGTAATGTGTTCCAAACTTTAGGGCCATTATGGCGAAGAGAAATTGCAACAGTGCTGGAAGATACTTTCCACTGGTGAAACTTAGAGGCATTCCTTGTATTATAATTGTGAATTGTAGCATTCGTACGGAACATTTCTTTCAAAACATCAGGTAATGTATTACCGTAAATCTCCGTGTATAAGGCGCACCTGTGTATAAGGCGCACCCCTATTTTGGGGAAGGAAAAAAAAGTTTTTGTTGTTGTTGTTGTTTTGTTGCCGAAAACCCACGCGGGGAAGGACCTTCATGTTACATCGAGGTGCAGTTGAAGGCGCTAATTTGTGCTTGTTAACTTGTCACAAATAAAAGTAACAATGTCTTTTTTAGAAGAATGTGTAAGATCATTAATGTAAATTAAAAACAAAAGAGTACATATGGTACCAATGGTGCACCTTGTGGTACACCATTTGTTATAGAAAAAAATATTTAAGTAATTATTATTATAAACTACATATTGAGATCTATCAGAAAGATTACTTTCAAACCAAGATGACAGACAAATTTGAGTGTTGTTGTAGTTTCCGAGTGGTGAGTCAACACACTGATTACTGAGCTGGGAAACATTGCCAGGCATAGCGCCATAAATCGAAACTATTAACAAAAAAACCTGTGTATAAGGCGCACCCCCGACTTTCAATTTTTTTCGGCGGCAAAAAAGTGCGCCTTATACACGGAGATTTACGGTAGTAGTAAACCGATGCATTATCAAAGAAGGTTGTAATTTGTGTATATCGTAAACATTGAGGTTTTGAAATCTTCTAAACAGAGGTTGTGGCGGGGCACGGTTATCAGAATGAGAACAAAATTGTAAGGCACGTTTTTGTAACCTGTGTAGTTTCAATAATTTAGACTGATGATGTTTAGAAGCCCATGCAGCATTGCAGTACATTATGTCTGGCAAAACAAAGGCATTATATAACATTAACAAAATACAATGTGGCACAGTATATCTTAAATGACCAATGACACCAAAATTACGGGAAATCTTTTAGGTAACTGAATCAATATGAGAATTTTAGGATAGGTTTTCGTCAAATAAAATGCCTACCGGGTAAATAATTTATAATGCGACAATGCTCAATACATAAACCATTAATATACAGTGTGTCCCGAAAAAAACTATACACTTTTGAAATGGCTGCCGAATAACAAATATATGATTCTAGGGGGAAAAGTTTTATATGTATGGAAAGCTCATAAACTCAACTTTCATATGACACCAAAAAGTTTGAAAATAATTCATGCTTGGGTGAGTACTGGTCACTTTTGTAAAGGGTATGGAAATTAGGTTGCGCAGGAATTAGCCTTTCAATTTGTGAGAGGTAAATCCTTTGGAGCTTACCGAATTGAGGGTGATATGATACATTCATGATTTGCTGAGTGAATTTCATGGTTTATTAAACCAAACTTTTATGCACGGAACAGGAATTTATTTTTCTATTGTAGCATTGTAACTTTCCCTGGTAGACTCAGTGGTGTGTTCATGAGAGTCCGGATGGGGTGATGGTACATGTTGTAATTTCCATGTTACAAACTGTTATTTTTTACATTTGTGACTTTGAATAAAACCCTTCACCCCACATTTCAGTTACCATTTACCTGAAGAATAAGTAGCCGACATCTTGGACATTCCTTTTGTCAACAAACCGTATTTGAATATTCAATTTACATTATCCCTACCTGGGTATTGAGTAAATCAATGAGATGTTCAACTAATCTTACAATAATTGAAATGTGGGGTAAAGGTTTTTATTCAAAGTCACAGATGTAAGAGAATAACAGTTTGTAACATGGAAATTACAACATGTATCATCACCCCATCCTGACTCCCATGAACACACCACTGAGTCTACCAGGGAAGTTACAGTGCTACAATAAAAAATGTTATATACCTCACTTAAGTAATCCAGCCCTCTGATTGGTCGAAATTGCATTCATAAACTTCAACTGTTCCTGTAAAATTCTCGGTAACCATGCATAAAACATTTCAATATTTTTAATAACCATGGTTATTAAAAAAATAAGTCAGTCTCCATGGTTACCCCATAGGTTTACATGTTAAAAAATGGTTTGAGCGATGAAGGATACCATACGTGTGCGAAAAATTGGTCGGTAATTTCATACAAGACAAGACAATTCCAAACAAGACAAAAATGGCTCAAGAATCTCTCCCAAGATTTCAACTTATCAAATGCAAGACTCGCTGACAGCAAGAACAACAAAAAGGGTACGTGAAATTATCCATAAACATGTTCGTTTAGTTGCTGAAAAAGCATAGACGTATAGACTGTAGACGAAATTAGATCTAGTTGTCAGGGTGTCTGATCGCGTACCCGATGTTGTGTGTTAAAATTATTCACATAGAGATTGTACGCAATGCATTCCCTATGCAGTCTACGTGCATTCCGCGACCATGCAAAAAAGGTCAAGTTTTTTTTTCAATTCGAGATTCAAACCTTTATAATCTGTTGTGATCCTGAAGGTGATACTCAATAAGTGAGGTGTCATATGAAAGCGCAGGTTCTTCTCCATATTCCCCACAGGGCCGGCCCACCCCCAAAATTGTAAAAATATCTTGCTTAGACTAGAATCTAGATCTAGTCTACTTTCAAAGATACAAAAATAGATCTAGTTGTCAGGGTGTCTTGATCGCGCACCCGATGCATGTTGTGTGTTAAGGTCAAGTTTTTTTTTCAATTCGAGATTCAAACCTTTATAATCTGTAGTGATCCTGAAGGTGATACTCAATAAGTGAGGTGTCATATGAAAGCGCAGGTTCTTCTCCATATTCCCCACAGGGCCGGCCCACCCCCAAAATGTAAAAATATCTTGCTTAGACTAGAATCAAGATCTAGTCTAGATCTACTCTCAAAGATACACTCATAAAACACAACCGTGCAGATAAACTAGAGAAAGGCCAAGGTGGTGTCATTAGTTGACTCTTTTGTTTTCGGCATATAAAAGTATTAATGACTGCTTTAATATTCGAGAAATAGTTGTTTTTATACGCTCTCGGGAAGGTTACAATTGGGCTATTGCCCTCGGCACGCCTCGGTCAATAGCACAATTCTAACCTTCCCTTGAGCGTATAAAAACAACTATTTCTCTCAAAGCAGTCATTAATACTATACTATTCCTCTTAACTCATGCATACAATGTTAATCCCATAAACCAAACATTTCACTCAGCAAACCCAAACTTATCACAATTGATCATAAATTGGTCATATCATCCTCAATTCGGTAAGCTTCAAAGGATTTACCTCTCACAAATTGGAAGGCTAATTCCTGCGCAACCAAATTTTCATACCCTTTACAAAAGTGAGCAGTGCTCACCCGAGCATGAATTATTTTCGCAACTTTTGGTGTCATATGAAAGTTGAGTATATGAGCTTTCCATACATATATAACTTTTCCCCCTAGAATCATATATTTGTTATTTGGCAGCCATTTCAAAAGTGTATAGTTTTTTTCGGGACACACTGTATAGTGAATCATTTTCATAACAAGATTTGACATTTGGACGGTTCTTAAATACCAAATATTTTGTTTTCAATTCATTTAAAGTGTGGTGCAAGCATTGTTTGCTGTCTTTGTGTGATACATATCTTTGGTTATCTCATGAAGATGTAGAAGTACCAACTGCAAAAAGCTCATAAAATCTGCTTTTGAGGTAATTCATCTCAGTCTTTTCTTTCCCTTCCCTTTTCCTTTCCCCCTGTCCTGTCTCAAATGTGTCAAAACTGTTTTGTCCCTGTTAATTTGATGGGTTTTGTGCAGTTGGTACTTCCACATCTTCATGAGATTACCAATATATATATGTATCATCTTTATTCAGCGTTATAAACAAAGAAGTATGAACATTTGAACCCAGGCCCATGACGCAATGTAGTATACAATACACAACTGTGTCACTGGCAGAGTATACAAGACAAATACAACATGTATAATATAGGAAACATAAAAGCATACTAATAGCTTACAAAATAATGGAAAGAAAAATACCAAGTTGAGATTCCTCAACGGTAATAAGCAATCCAATTCTAATATATAGTGGAAAATGTCAGAGTTCTTGCTTATTCACGATGGAGATCTCGTAAAAAACAAATAGAAATGACAAATACTGCACACTGATGTTGCGTGACGTGACAAACGAAGTAGGAGAAACCAAGAAGATGGCAAAAATCACAAATTTTGCAAGAGGGTGAAATCCCCAACCATCATCTTCTCTAAAAGCGCCCTCTATACATATGTATCAAATGTGTCAAAACTGTTTTGTACACTGTTGATATGGGCATCTTGCAGTTGGTACTTCTACATCTTCATGAGATAACCAAAGATATGTATCACACAAAGAAAGGGCACAATGCTTGTACGACACTTGCTTAAAGATTGGGCTGCTGTTAAGTTAACTTCAACTTGAGACCAAACACTTTACTTAACCCTAACCCTGTATCTTACCTAAAGCTCAATTGTGTAGATATGCTAGAATCTTGTTAATCAACTAAATAAGATTTTAATCTTACACAAATTTGGAAGGTTAACCAAAACAGTACTTGGGGCTTTGATAATACAAACAACAATACTTTTGTTAGAGAACCCATGCATCTTAATGAATATTGTGTCACATTACTATCTTTTCTCATGATTTCATGATGTGTTACAATGCAGAATAGACCAGGAACCCATTTCACAAAGCTTTATTTCAATGACAAATTACTAAAATCAGTGACAAATCTGCTGATAATCAATCAGAAGCAAGGATTTCAGTAGCTTATAACAAAAAACGTCATTTGTCACTGATGACAAGTGCATGCAGCTAAATGAATATTGTGTCACATTACTATCTTTTCTCATGCTTTCATGATGTGTTACAATGCAGCCCCCCCCCCCTGTAATGCGTAAATACACTTAACATTTTTTTAAACCAGTGATGTTTGGAAGAATTAAGAAAGGAGACAAAATCAAAATGTGATGATTTGTCTGTATTATCTTTCCTGATCTTGAAGGGTATCTACACGATGGACATCATGCTTGGCTGCCCACCCGGAAGGAAGCTTGTCTTTGATCTGCAGCTCAGCATTGACGTCCTTCAAAAGACTTTCTACTATGACTGTCCTATCGTGACTCAAAACAGACCTTGCCTGCATTACCATGATGGTGAGTCTGAGACGGTTACCGGTATTGTAAATATACTATCCTTACTGGTGCTGCTAGTCTCTCTCTCTATGTGCCATATTGATTGACTTTGGCGATCATACTGTTACACAACCCTTGGTTCCTAGCCTTCTTTATTAGCACCACTCTCATTTCTTTCACACCTCTCTCTCGTAACAATTTCTACAGGCTGTCGTATTCTCCTTCTTCCCCTTCTCCTTCTTCCCACAATTTTCCCTGTCAAAGCAAGATTCTCTAGGCCTTCTTTACGTGTAATGTGACCCATGAACTTCAACTACCTAATCAACATCTCATGTATCATTTTCCTTTGCACTCCAGCTACTAGAACATAAAAATGACCCATTTAGTATTTGCTCTTAAACGTTTGTTCTTTTTAATCTGTTTAATTCAGTTTTGGTGTGATTTATCTTGATTGCTATAATAATGAAAATAATCGTCACATTAGCCACACCTTTTGTTGTTTTGATCAGCTTTCCGTCCGATGTTCAAGGTTGTGGATTTCACAACGGGAGAAGCTAGTCTCTTTGAAGGTCTTTACACTCTGACTGTGCTGGGTGGGAGCCATTCAAGTGAAGAGGATATCGTTCTCTTTACAACAGAGGAGCAGCAAAGATATAATAACTTAGATATGTAAGTAGACTAATCCCATCTGGGGGGTGTTTCACAAAGACTAAGATCAAAATAAAGTCGGACTTAACTATGGTAGGTGGTTCATGCCACTAGTTCTTCTAACCATTCCTGGCATTGGTTTCTCAAGGGACGTATAAATCGTGGTCACAAAGCTACAGAATTTACAATTGTTGATAGTTCATTATTTAAGTAAAAAATAGTATCTAAAGATCATTATGATGAGAGCAAGAATGGCCTGCCATAGTTAAGTCCAACTTAAAGTCGATCCTAGTCTTTGTGAAACACTCCCCTGATGTATGGTCAGCATTATATATATATGGACATCTTTCTTCATGGCTTGCTACCTTACTCATGCATTATTGCTTTTTGCTATTGTAATTCATTTGTTTTGTCTTTTTGTTGCTGATTCGAAACCGAATATTGAATTACTAAAATAACCAAGGGAATTTGACCTTCATTCTACAATTCTTGGAACTATTGTTGATTGATGTGATTGAATGATTATTATCATTAAAATAAGAAAGTGTTATGGGTGAATGAGCATGAGAATTTTCATCATATGCCTCATCTCCTTTGTAATACTAAATTCATTTCAAACTGCCTTCCTGAGTGTAAGGAAGTTACAAGTCTAGTACATTTGTGGCAAGTATAGGTATAAATATGATCATCGTTCATGCTTCACCTAGTGCTGGTAAGTCTGGTCAGGTTGATACAAGTATAAACTTTTGATGATTTGATCAGATAAAACTAAATTGTTGACATGATAATCATAATATCCTGCTTTAAAGCCTGTCTGCACTAGTTTGGCATGGAGAATTTGACCTCCCTGCAAGATCACTGGCAGGTGGTTATCTCATCAGCTTTCAATTAACATAAGAACAAGGGCATCATGGGGGATCAACGGGTACTGCTTAGGCATTGTTGGCTGTATAAAGGGCCCAAGTAGCTATAAGTAGTGTAGTGGGCTTTAAATTGTTTTTCATTTGATTCCATGTAGATCTGGATCACGCATATGGCAGCCTGTCAGGGTAGAGAGTATAATAAACGACTCCATTCCAGTATACTCTCTTCACAACAACACTATCAAGTGGGTCTGCAAAGGGGGATCCCCCTGCTCCGACGTCCCGCCAAGCAAACTTCTACGCAGTCCCGAGTACTATTTCCTCATTGAGATGTCAAACCATGGAGTCGATACAGACTCGACCTACTGTCAGTACGATCTGCAGTTTGTCGTGCACGTGCATGGCATGGATATTGGGAGCAAGAGTGCAGTGATTATTATTGTGGTAAGTGATTCTAGCTGTGGTATGTGATTTTTGTTGTGGTGATTGATTATTGTGGTGGTAAGTGATTATTGTTGTGGTAAGTGATTATTGTTGTGGTAAGTGTTTATTGTTGTGGTAAGTGATTATTGTTGTGGTAGTGATTATTGTTGTGGTAAGTGATTATTGTTGTGGTAAGTGATTATCGTTGTGGTAAGTGATTATCGTTGTGGTAAGTGATTATTGTTGTGATGAGTGATTATTGTTGTGATGAGTGATTATTGTTGTGATGAGTGATTATTGTTGTGATGAGTGATTATCGTTGTGGTAAGTGATTATCGTTCTGGTAAGTGATTATCGTTGTGGTAAGTGATTATCGTTGTGGTAAGTGATTATTGTTGTGATGAGTGATTATTGTTGTGGTAAGTGATTATCGTTGTGGTAAAAATGAAATGAAAACCATTACAAAACAAGGAATATTTGTAGCTTCTTATTAGTCAGACATGTTAAAGAACTAGATCTCATATGAAAAGTAAACACTTGTATACGCGGTGAGAATCCTGTGTCATTGTAGTAGTCAGAAGGTATCTTTCTCTCATTTTATCATTGCTTTACGTTCTCTCATTGGATATTTCACAAATGCTATAATGCATTGTACACCTCGACTCATTCTTCACCTGTATTTTTCTCAATCTCTACTTCTCATGAATTGTATCCACATTTATACCATTGGTCCAATTTAAGGTTTAGACAATTGCCTAGGTAACTAATTACTTCTCATTTGACACAAATCATTCTAAGCATTCAAACACTATATGTATGCTGTATTCAGCTTTCATATCTCAGTGCTTACATAAGCCATCCTGTTTATCCTGTTTATACCATCAGTCCAATTTAAGGTTTAGACAATTGTTTAGGTAACTCACTTTTCATTTGACACAAATCATTCTAAGCATTTGAACACTATACATGTATGTATGTTGTTTTCAGCTTTCATATCTCAATGCCATCCTGTTTAATTATCGGAATGAAATAGATAACATGAATATACTCTCTTACCTAATTTCTTGTGTCATGCATTCACAATCTTTTCCCTCTCCCTCTCCTCCTTTTCCCTCTTCCTCTCCCTCTCCTCCTTTTCCACCTCCCTCTCCTTTCCCCCTTCCTCTCCATCTCCTCCTTTTCCCTCCCCCTCTCCTCCTTTTCCCTTTCCCTCTCCTTTTCCCCCTTCCTCTCCCTCTCCCCCTTTCTCTCCCTCTCCTCCTTTTCCCTCTCCCTCTCCTTTTCCCTCTCCCTCTCATTTTCTCCCTCCCTCTCATTTTCTCCCTTCCTATCCCTCTCCTCCTTTTCCCTCTCCCTCTTCTTTTCCCTCTCCCTCTCCTTTTCCCTCTCCCTCTCCTTTTCCCTCTTCCTCTCCCTCTCCTCCTTTTCCCTCTCCCTCTTCTTTTCCCCCTCTCTCTCTCCTTTTCCCTCTCTCCTTTTCCCTCTCCCTCTCCTTTTCCCTCTTCCTCCCGGCTTTTTCCCTCTCCCTCTCCTTTTCCCTCTCTCTCTCCTTTTCCCTCTTCCTCTTCTTTTCCCTCTCTCTCTCCTTTTCCCTCTCCCTCTCCTTTTCCCTCTCCCTCTCCTTTTCCCTCTCTCTCTCCTTTTCCCTCTTCCTCTTCTTTTCCCTCTCTCTCTGCTTTTCCCTCTCCCTCTTCCTCCCGGCTTTTTCCTTTTCCCTCTCCCTGCAGTGGTCTTTTGTGGTGACCATACTGGTTGTCTGCCTCTTCGTGGTATGCAACTACAAGGAGAGGCGCTTGTGGAATCGCTTGAAGGCATGCACTAGACGTGACCGTACTCGGAGGGTCGTACCAGTCAGCAGCGATTCATCAGAGGAGATTGAGCTAGAAGTACACTACAGGGAAGGTATAGATCATAGGCCAATCGGTAAGTCAAACATTCTCTGAACATAATGAGCCAAAGGGTAAATTACCTTTAATGATAATTTGAACCTGTGTTGGAGAAAAACGCATATCCGATGATAGCAAAAGAAAATCTTGGAACAACTGCAGACTACCAGAAACTGTAAGCTTAACCCTGACCCTAAACAATGGCACTTGTGCCTAACACTAAATACTGATGCAGAGGGAACGTTCTGTAATTGAAGGCGGCGCGCCGCCCACCCAGGCATGCCTCAGTGTCATGGGAGGATAAATAATAAAACAGCCAGGCCTCTCATAGCAGTCGATGTATCGAATTGCTTTGCAGAGAAATATCAAAATATATATCTAACATTTATATTTTATCTTTATTGTTAAACAATCTAAATCTAGCCTTTTTTCTTTCTTTTTCCATTCATGATCATTCAGGATTATCCACAACAAGCACTGTCATTGAAAGATTAGTAAAAAATGATGAAGATTATTATGGCTTCCCTCCATATGGTAAGTTACATCATGTTATAGTTCAAAAGAATAACTATGATCGTACAGAAGTCTGACTTGTACAAAATAATAAACTTAATATTGGGAAATTATATATATATTTTGAAAAGCATGTACCTTATACATGCATCTGTCTTCTGTCCTTTTCCAATTTGTCTTCTCCTTTTGTTTATGGTGCAATAAACCTGTACCGGTAATCTGTAATAAATGGCTTTGAATAAATTTTTTTTTTAATCATTGGAATGAATTCAAATTTTTCAGAGGGCAAGAAAAATAATAATGATAATAAATAAACAAAGTTTCATATAGTGCATAATACTTCCAAGGTTTTCTATGTTCGTAGTAATGTAGTTTGTTGATAATTTCATTTTTATAGATAATTACGTTTGCAAATATTGAAATGATTATTGAAATATTTCATAGCAAAACAACTTACATACCAAACATATTTCCCAGTAACAAGATGTACATTGTATAGCTTGACAAAATGATATATTTAGATACATAATTGTAAATGTTATCATTGATGTTTGAACCATGATTTTTGTTTCAAGCGACTTTGTAACAGTTTATTTCTGGCTAATTTCATGATTTAAGAACTCAACAATCCTTTATATTCGTCATTGCTCATTTCAGAATCTGATGAAGTAGAATACAGAGGAAACATGGACTCATCACGACAAAGAACAAACAGCCTCCACCATCGCTCCGTGTCATCAAATATTCTAGATCGATCAAAAACGTGATGTCTTGTTTTGTAAATAGTTTGATGCAACTTTTGTATTACCGATGTCGAGAGATAAAGCTGATGGTTTTGAAGCAGTACTCTCAAATCTGCTATCTCTTTGTAAACCCAATAGATAATCAATATCTTCCTGTTAGGTATTGAGAGCAACTAACATTGCCTTCCAATTTGAAGATATCTATTCCTTTTGTGCGAGGTGGAAAAATTGTCAGTAGAATTGAAATTTACTTTCTACCTCAAAAACGAATTACCTTAGTGAAAAAGTAAAAAGGAATAGTCAATTTTTTCCTTATAAGTTATAAACCAATCAAACATCCAGTGCATTCTGTGCTACCCTATTTCTATGTTTCTGATATCTCCTGTTGAAGTGAAATTTACTGTCTACCTCAAAAATGAATTACCTTAGTGTGAAGGTAAAAAAAAGGAGCACTGATTGGAACCTCTACAAGGTTGATGAGAGGATTCAAGCTATCCTAAATTAATGGCCATGTTGAAAGGATAACACTTTCACCAGATTAAAATGTGAAATTGTCACCCTTTAAAGCCCCACTACACTACTTATAGCTATTTGCGCCCTCTATATAGCAAACAATGACTAATCCCCCATTGGTCCCCCATGGTCCCCTTTTTCTTATGTTAATTGAGAGCTGATTTAAGGAGTTAACCACCCATCAGTGACCTTGCAGGGAGGTCTAATCCCTCCTGGCCAAACTAGTGCAGAGGGGCTTTAAATATTGAACTAACTACATGTAGTATGCCTTCGTTCGTTCGTTCGTTCGTGCAAAGAATATCAGGGAGTACATCATCTAGATAGGAAGATCCTTATTGAGCCAACAGATCGTCTCATCATCGAGCTCACGAAGTCCGGAAGCGCCATGGGGGGATTTGTAGATCGGACAATCATCAATGACATGATCCATAGTTTGGATCTCTCCACAGGCGCAGTTTGGTGATGATTCAGCTCCAATTTTATGTAGGAAATATTGTGTGCGGCCAACTCCAGTTCTGATACGGTTTAGGTTGACCCAGGCTTTTCTTGGGAGGTCGCTGCCACTTGGTTTTGCACAGGGCTTTGGGATGAACTCCTTCAGGTTGGTAGTGGACGAATTCCACTGGTCTGACCAGCGTTTTGTTATCCAAGTGGCTAAGGTGGAGGGGGGGTTCTCAGGCCGCAGCTCAGCAGCCTGTGTTGCAAAGTGTCTTCTAGGGAGACGCTGTCCTTCAAAGGCAGAGGGGGCAGGAACAAGGCATTTATCTCTGTCATGCTTTTGGGCAAGCTTAGCATACTGCGCATCTCGTCTGAGCTGAGCTGGTGGTATGCCAGATAATATTGGCAGGTTGCTGACGGGTGTTGCAGTGAGTGTTCCGCTGATTAGTCTCATAGCATCATTGAGGACAACATCAACCTTGTGTACATGGGTGCTGTGGCTCCATGCAGGTGCAGCATACTCGGCAGTGGAGAAGGCAAGAGCTAGAGTGGAGGTGCGAAGGGTGGTGAAATTAGCTCCCCATCCGGTCCCTGCAAGCTTCTTTAGGAGAGACACTCTGGCTTGGGTCTTTTGAGCTGTGGCTTTGGCATGCTCGTGGAAGGTGAGGCTTCGGTCAAGAGTGACACCTAGGTACTTTGGTGTTGAGACGAAGTTCAGCCTAGACCCATCTAGTGAGATATTCAGCTCTCGGTTGGCGCATCGGTTAGCCAGGTGGAAGACGGAGGATACAGTCTTTGGTATGCTTATCTTGAGATGCCATCTGTTGAAGAACTCGGCTAGCATTTTCAGGTCCTTCTCCAGTGATGTTTCGATTGCTTCGAAGGAGTGGTTGTTGAACCCCAGTGCGGTGTCGTCTGCGTAGGAATACTGCATGCATTCCCCCTTGGGCATGTCAGAGACATAGATGTTGAAAAGTATCGGAGCGAGGACAGAGCCTTGCGGCACACCATTGCAGAGTTTCCTCTTCCTACTGCATTCGCCGTTTGATGTTTCGAGGACAAATGACCGGTCTTGTACAAGCAGCATGATGAATTTCACGATTCTTACATCTGGAATGGTCTGCAGGGTCTTGAGGTATAAGCCACGGTGCCATACTGTGTCAAATGCCGCAGTAAGGTCGACAAGAACTGCACCAAACTTCTGCTTCTTCTGGAAGGCAGTCTCTATGTCGTTTACAAGCCTGACTACTTGGTCGGTGGTTGATTTACCTTTCCTGAAACCTGCCTGTGTAGTAGGTAGCTTCTCTTCGACAGTGTCAACGATTCTGGCAAGTAGCAGCCTTTCAAGTAGCTTGTAGATGTGCGATAGCAGACTGATTGGACGGTAGCTCTTGGGTTCGTCTGCAGGCTTCTTGGGCTTCAGAATGGCAATAACTTTAGCGGTCTTCCATTTTGATGGAATAGTGGATGTTATCATGCAGGTAGAGAGAAAGGCTTGTAGCCAGGAAGTAGCTTTGCGACTCATGTTCTTGAGGAACTCTGTGTGGATGTTATCGTTGCCTGGCGCTTTGCCGGACTTTATTGATTTCAGTGCAGTTTCAACCTCATCCAAGGTGAAGGCTTCAGACATGGAGGTTGACTCTGGAGTGGACTTGAGGAGGTTCTTTATCTCAGAGTTCACCGAGCGAGAGTGGACTTTGGCCTCAGTGGTTTTATCTTGCCACTTTCCGTTGTTAACTAGGACTGAAGCGATGGAGTTTGCAGTAACAGGACACTGTTTAGGAGCGCTGCTTCGACCAGTGAGTTTGTTGATGGTAGTCCAGGCCTTGCGACTAGAGTGGGTAAAGTTGATCTCAGAGACTTCTTCTTCCCATCTAATCCTCCTCTTTTCTCCTAGTGATATCAGCAGGTCGTTCCCTACAGCTTCTCTTTCTTCAATGGTCTTGGACTTAGTGTAGGATTCGTACAGACGGTCACATTCTTCGTCCCAGCATGGAATATACGGGTGTCTCCTGCCCCTGGGGATGGAGAGTTTTGCCGCCTGATGTAACATGGAGCAGAAAGCAGAGTAAGAGTCATTCACATTACTGGTGGAGGGGTCTGGCAGTCGAGATGTTAGCTTGTTGGTGAGTTCCTGGAACTTGGGCCAGTCAGCTTTTCTGAAATTCCATCTCTTCTTTGGTAGGTTGGAGAGTTGAAGCTTGATGTCGCTTGAGATGATGATTGGACAGTGGCCAGACCTCGGGAACTTTGGAAGGACAGTTCTTGAGCAGGTGTGTCTGATGTTTGATGAAACCAGTGACAGGTCGGGGCAAGTCCATGATTTGTGGCTCCCTGAGTAGAATGTGGGGTTGTCCTTGCTGTTATACAGTATCACTAGCTCCTGAGATTCAAGCCATTCAAAAATGAGCTTTCCATTCTTGTTGGTGTTAGGGTATCCCCAGGCAGTGCTGCGACTGTTGAAATCTCCGCAGACAAAGGAGTTCCGGGGCATCTTTGGGAAGAGCATGATTTCAACATCTACCGGTGGTGGCTTATACAGATTGCAGAAGTGGGTTCCCATAGCTTCAAAGGTGCTCCACTGTAGAGCTGAGTTCGCAGGAGATCGCCCAGTGGTGGATGCTTTCATGCCTTGTTTGACGTAGGATGCAATACCATGCTTCTTGTGTGGAATGAAGCAGATCAGATCAAAACCTTCGATGTGAAGCTGTTCTTCTGTCTCGCAGTGTGTTTCTTGGAGACAGATAACATTGACACAATTTTCCTTTGCAATATGGGGAATCAGATCTCGCTTTGGGCGGGTAAGGCCTTCAGCGTTGAGTTGCAGTACGCAGGTCGAGGTGTCAGCCATCATCGTGATGGCTTGTCCTTAAAAGGACACGTGCTTCCAGGAACTGCGTAGGGGGCTCTTCTGATGATAGAGGGCTAGAGATGTACTGGCGATAAGATCGCGATGATAGACTTCGATGATAGACTTCATACATGTAGTATGCCTTGAAAGCAAGACAGAGAACAGAGTTTTCCACAGAACAATCATGTTTTGGGCTGCTAAAAACAAGTGTCTTTAATACTTTTCTACTATACTGTGCTTAGATATGGACTGCAATCTGAGAATTTCCACTGACCTGATTCCGAGGATGAGCAAATGCATTCATATAGGGATTGTAAATCCAAAAGATCTTGATTAAATCCGTTTTGATAGCCTTTGTCTTTTACTACTCTAAAAGCTACTGGAAATTTCTGAAGTGATAGTGGTTTGTACAATCTTATCCACTGCAAGATAGGTTTACTTGATAAGAGGAAAAGATTTTGGCTACGCCTCAAGATGAACTTACATAGAACTACATGATCTATAAAGGGTTAACCAGTAAATTGAAGACCAAATAATATAAACTGAGTTCATGCATACATGTTTGTTAGTGGTCTTTTTTTATTTATGTGCAACAGTAATGAAGAAGGATGCATGTTTTAGTGTAGCTGACGTCGTGTACATTCCATGAAGCTAGGAATGAAAGCCTGAAGGATCGGATGTAAAAACCTTTTACATTTTGTGGTGTTAAACTGTACGGTATTCAGTCATAATACAATCACTTGAATTAAATTCCATTTTAATTAAATCTTTTTATTACTGTTTTAGTGCTCCATTTTGAAGAAATGTTCCAATGCAATTTGATGAATTTTACCATTTGGACTTGTATCTGCATGGTAATGGTGTAAATATGTGAATATATGCACAGATTTGTACAAAAATAAAGTTATCAATCAATGGAAGAAAAACTAAAATTGTCATATTCCCTTCTTCCATTACAATGCTACAAGTTATAAACCATTCAGACATCCAGTGCAATCTGTGCTATTCAAAGGCTGTCCCTATTTCTAACGGGGCGTTGTGGCATGCGCCTGTAATCCAGCTAAAAATGGAAGTTACAAAGTGATTCAGCCAAGGATGCAGGTTCGAATCCGAGTCGCGTCTTTTGGATGGTGATGTTAAACGTCAGTCCCCAGACATAAATAATCATATCTGATTGATACACGTCTGTAAAAACCCAATTGCACACACATACACACACTCTCTAAGTTTCTGATATCTCCTGTTTCATAGAATGGCTGAGCTGTGAGTATACATTAAACAGGAGCTCAGCATTCCCAAATTTGTGCACTAATCATTTCTAAATGTGTAGCTCATTCAATAAAGTAAGAAACAAGAACATAATTTGAGTTGTCAGATACAAAGTGGCACTTTTAAGTGTGTTAAGAGTAATCTCTATCTCTTGGACAAATTAATTTACAAATGGATTAATAAACATGATATCACATTCACACATAAAATAAAACGCTTCAATCTGTTCAAATTGTTATTTCATTGTTGCAATAAAGCGAGTTTATTCAATAGACACATTTCATTTTAAAACATTTTCGAGAGAGCCACAAGTTTTAAGTGCAGTGCATACGAATCATAACTCTCACATCTTTAACCATCTATATTCATATCACTTAAATACGCAGGCAATAACTGTACAAGAATTTGCAAAATCGCAGTGTTGTATATTTTGCAATGTATGGAGGAAAAAAATACAAACTTCACCATGACATTGCAATAACAAGACCTTTCCATTTTCTTCCTTAATAACTCCTCTTTCGTCAAAAGAATCCAAATGAAAGAAAACTTGAAAGCATGGTATCAAATTTTGATCCATGTTCATTAAAATAAATTATTCTACAGTACTACTAACTTTTCGTTTGCAAAAAAACTTTTGTGAATCTCAAACATAATCCAGATTCACAAAAACTCATGATGTTAATCCTTCAAGACGTTTTGGTCTAGCCCCATGCATTTCTTTGATACTTGTAAGAAAATGTTGCTAGTTTTAATCTATCCTTCACTTCATAACTCTGTTTTCTTTTGTGCAATATTAAAAGTATTTACTGGTCCTTTGTTCTGTGAAAATAGATTTTGTTTTTGTTTAAAAGGAATAGCTGGCTTATAGAGAACTAATCACTTGAAAAACTCATTTGTATATTGTTAAAAAACATAAAATCAACACCACCCCCATCCCTAATAAAAAGACACACACATTCAAATCATTAAAGGATTACAGAGCAAAAGGGGAAGGATATTCATTTCCATGCCTGCACAAAAGTTAACTTCTGTGCAAGTGCACCGTGGGAGCATCAACTTACACATGTAATACATTCACAAAATTGCTTTTCCTTTCGTCTACATACCGTAGTATCTAATCTTGAAATTTCTCTTTACTGAAGTAATACTTGAAGCTGACATCTCAAATACAGTCGCTGGTTTTGAACCCAAAACATTCAGAGCAAATATTTTTAGTCATTGATCCCCTTTGATGCCAGTAAATGAAAGTTTTAAGTTTTACTTGCTTAAACTTTTCAGTTATGGACAATAATAATAATAATATTTAATTTTTATATAGCGCTTAATACAAAAAACTCCAAGCGCTTTACAAATATACTATTATCCCGGTCATTGGATTCAGTGCTTGCCCGAACAATCTCCATTCCCTAGGGAGCATTCCAGCCGGGCGTTACTTGACGCTCACAATACCATATTAATCTGATCAGTTTCATAATCAGCAATATAATTTGTTTCATTTGCATTTATCCTCAAAATGGTCACTGCTGTCAAACATGTATATACATTTTTCAGGCAGCCAAAGTTATGTGCTGTTCATACAGGTGGTATACAAAATTATATCACTTGAGTTGGCAGAGGGGTATAACAAATATCTATCTCCATGTTCTATCTTGGCTGTTTTTAAATGGTACAATATCAGCCATACAGATGATTAGACATTTTGGGATGGCTATGAATAAGAAATGTTTATGAAAATTGTTCAGCCCAAAAGTTGTTGCATGTAACCAATTTCTATAACTAGGTTTTTGCTTTCAACTACTAGTCCATTAGCGTAGATGGTATGACATTTTGTGGAGGATGAGACATGTTCTAAAGAACCTTGAGCTTACCATTACATCTTTAATCTCTTGATAAATAAATTAAGTTAATTTTGCAATTATATACTATTGTTGTAGAGAGAGATAGAGCATGAGTAAAAACATCAAGATAACAGGATTCGAGTGATTACATAGTTGGAATGTTCTAGAAAAAAGAAATATTGTGCAACAAACACTTCCATGTTGTTTTTATAGGATATAGGTTTTCTGTAAGAAAGTATCGGGGGAAACTTAATCTCACTTTTATGACAGATTATCTCCATATTCATCTTGGTGCTATGACTGCTATACACTGCTTAAAGCCCTATCACAAAATTGAGAACTAGCTGTACTTTAAAAAAAAACCTATCTCTAATATTGTTAAATTGGAAAATTCACTTTAGAACACCCCAAACCAGTTGCAAAACAATATCAATATCAGACCTATATAAAATCAAAAGCCAAAGGCCTGCATTATACTTATTCAATCAAAACACTTGAGGTCCGAGACTAAGTCATGTGACCAAAAAGAAAAGTAAAATCTTGATCTAACTACTTTTTGTTAAATTTGACTTTAGAATGAACTTAAACCCAGCAGCGAGTTGAGATTTGAGTAAAATACAGGCCATTAACTTTAAAAATGTGATTTTTAATCAACCCATGCGATGGGCAACACCACTGGAAGCACTATAAGCTAAAGAATCTATTAGTCAGTCGCAGAGCAAGGATTTAATTACGTTATAGTCACTTTCCATCCACTTGACGTTCTCTCTTTAAAACCTCTCATAAAAACTCAGAAAACTTAATCATTGATATAATCGATATGAATGGTTAAAACAATGCATAGACATTTAGA
This sequence comes from Strongylocentrotus droebachiensis, assembly GCA_035222895.1. Taxonomy (NCBI): domain Eukaryota; kingdom Metazoa; phylum Echinodermata; class Echinoidea; order Camarodonta; family Strongylocentrotidae; genus Strongylocentrotus; species Strongylocentrotus droebachiensis. The sequence continues at coordinate 106,673 of JAVYIG010002882.1, forward strand.
CTGGATGCAAACAGAAAGAGTGCACATCACTTATATCCCATATAGACATAATAACATCATACTTTACATTGACTTCATTATTTTCTTTCAAACCATTTTAAGGCACATAAACTTACAGATGCCAACTTACCAATAACTACATCCACATAATAATAACAAAAATCAAATAACCTTAGTCTTTGCAGTAAATACTTCATATCTTTAGACCCAGTGCTACAACAAGTTTTTGTTAATTGATGATATGGTACGTAATAAAACCCTCATCAAATTTTACTAAGTGGAGAATTTTCTTTAGACAGATTTAATTTGTTCATTTGAACAAGCAAACAGATTTCTCCTCTGCAATTTGTTTGTGGCCTTTTCATTACGAGCTGGACGGACGGAAAGAAAAAAATGTACTTTTGGGAACCTCGAGACAGTTCTTCTAATCAAAATGAAACCTTTACTACATTACATGTGCAGAAACAGTGGTTACATTTTGCAAAACATTAAAGAAATTCAAACAAACCATTGAAAAGTATGGGGAAAAGAAGAAAGTAGCACCATGGCGTTCAAAGATATTGTAACATCTAGATATGCATTACATGCTCACATCACCAGCATTTCTTGGCACACGGCACAAACTAAGCAGTTTAAACATGTTCTTATAAAGACATGGCAAATTCAAGGTATACATTACTACAGTAACATCAACAAAGATATTTTCCTGCATTCTATTAAGAACTTCAGGGGTGTTAAATCAACATATTATTAGTACAGTTCTGGTTCTTATAATACTACATCTTAATACTACTATTTTACTAATAACACCCAAATATTTGTTATATTCAGCTGAGAAAATATATGTGATAACATCAATAATGATCATATTTATTTAGGTTTTAAAAAAAGCACAGTAGGGGACAGAAGTTCAGGAAATCAATGCCCTATAAATAAGCAAAATGCAAGTGTTACCAAATCATAGTCTAAATAATATATCAAAAGTTGCAATTATTACCAGCATCTCTTTACATGTTATATTTAGAAAGCACATACAAATTCATGTCATGTTCCAAAAAGATATGGTTTGACACAAGCTTTTTCCTTTTCCAAATTTATATTTTCAGACAGGGCAGAGAAATCTATCTACATCTGAATACTGGATGGAGTGAAAGCAGTAGAAGAAGCATAAAGATATTGCAACATACAAATTTTGCTTAGACAAAGTGCAAACCCCAACCAAACACTGCAGGTCTACCTGACATATCATACATGCATTTAAAGATATAGCTGCCACATCATGTACAGGTTTTAGTTGTTGGGACTCAGAGGAGATCAGCAATCAATATCCTGTCAAATGCTGTTTTTTCTATTAAAATTCACCTAGTTTTTTTTCTAATGCAATTTAATAAAAACAGAACTATGTGGATGCTGCTGTATGCATTATTTTTCAAATTATTTTGAAACAAATATTTCATCAATCAATAAATAAATGATCTATTTCATAGATGGACATATTCAGAACCTTTTGCATCTGAGCCAAGCACATTTTAGACTCTATTTCTTAATCATCTCCCGGGCAGATGAAGTAAAAACTTATTACAATGCAGCAAAATTGTGCTTTCTTCATTTGCCAATTTTTTTCTCTGAAAAAAAGAGAAAAACTATGTGATATAAAAAAAAAAAAATCCATAAATCATGAAGACCTCCACAATTTGTGATGAATATTTGTGAAACTTTTTTTCCAATCTTCTCAACATTAACAGCCATTGGTACATGTTTTGACTCGTGTGCAATCTTGAAACAGGATCTTTAAAGTCTGTCACTCTTCGTTTTGATACTTGTTGCCCATTTGGCAAGCTCTGCGTGGGGGCTCTCCGATACCGATCTCTCAAGAAAATAAAAATTCTCACAAAACAAAATGTAAGTGAAAAATAAACGACCCTTAGGACGCTTCAATAATCTGTGTGCACCTCTTCATTATTACTGATTAAAAAGCAACCAGTCTTTCCTTCTCTCTCACCCACTCACCTATCATAATGAGTGTCTTCACATCTTGGGGGCAGTGAGTGAGGGGTCACCAGTCTCCAGGATGACCATAACACATGGAGTCCTAACATTGACAAAGCTATTGATCTGTCAACAGAAAGAGGACATATCCATTATAAGTATGCCATTTGGGGTGGCATACACCTATCACGTCGCATGACCGTCCGAACAGACCAAGGCAGGATTGTCCAAAATGATCCTCAAACGTCTCCAACAAATGCATCTCTAACAAATCTCAAGTCGGTGAACTGTCACTACGGTCTTTGAGAAAGCTAATGAGGAGTTCCAAACTCTTGATGAAAGCACCAATCGGATCTTGTTTGCGTGGCTTGGGTCCTACTAATCTTGATTCCTGCCCCCCTGCAGGCGTTGACGGGCCAGCAGCACTCTGGTCCATGGGCGAGGCAGCCGAAGGTCCTGGAGCCTCCGTGGGTGATCGAGGTGACAGCAATGGAGGTTGTGGGCTTCCCGACGGCATATCAGGTGATTGCGGCACTTTAGCATCATCCTCTCCATCTTCCACTTTCCTGTCAAGCGATTCACTCGCAGTTCTCTTTTTGCTGCTTTTAATTTCCTTGACCATTGGTGCTTTTCTACTCTCGGTATTGTCAGAGTCTTGGATGTCGCTTTCTTTCTTTGGAACTTTCACAGCTTCCGGTTTCAAGGTTTGTGAGTCTCCTTTTTGGTCCTTTTGTGGATGCTTCATGTCCTGGCTGAGACGCCGCCTCTTGCTTGGTATACTGTCGTCTGGGAAACAGAAAAGAGAAGGTTAGTTAACATTTCAGAAGAACAAAACTAAAACAAGAAAACGGAATCATTTGAAGGATTCCTTGAACACATGTCAATTTCTGCCCTCAAGATCATAACATGTAAGAAATATGTGAATTAAGGTTAAATATTTATCCACTGTTTTACACGTTTGCGCATCCCAAACCACAAGATATGGAGAACTTTACAATTTGTGAGACACTTGGATTTAATTACATATTGGTTCCCAATTTTTAAAAGACACAATTTTGAAAGGCTCGCCAATAATTTTTTTTTTCCAAAAGCAAATGAAGTAATGTATACACATTTGGCTAATTGTGTTTTACGTATATTTATAGGCACGTTATTATCAACAGATTCTTCATTTGGTTGGAGAGTGATAAATTGAGATTGATGACATACCTGATGAAGTACTCTGTGTTGGTTTGGCACCTTTCTTCTCCTTTTCTTCTTCTTCCATTTGGATTTCCTTCTTCTTCCCATCCTTATTGCCCTTCCTCTTGGACGACTTCTCGTCCTCTCCGCAAGACGTCTCCTTGGCCATCCCCGCCTCCGTGCTCTCCCCCTTGGACGGCTCCTCCACCTCAAACTCGTCCGATGACGAATTGGACGATGATGAGGATGACGACGTGGAGGATGATGTCCTGTGTTTCTTGACGGGAGGCCTGGGTTGCCTAGGGGCGGGGCCCGGTTGATGTTTCTTACACACCTCCAGGATGTGTTTGAGGGCGGGTACAAGGGCGGGGTTGAGCTGCTGGGTTAAGACCACTGAGAACATCTGAAGGAGAGCTCTCAAGTCCTGTAATAATAATAATAATAATAATAATAATAATAATAATAACAATATATCAGGGTAGCCACATCAGTATTCATACTGTTCTCCCTGAGGGCCCTGCAATCATTTCATTACCCTGGTCATCTGATTCAGGCTTACCCGCACACAATGTATGCACATTCTCCACTCCCTGGGGAGCATTCCAGCCAGGCATCATTTTTTACAAGCGCACACTTGCTAATCTAAGCACAATAGCTTTCGCATCCTGTAGGAAGAACAGCATCAATTGAATCGGTGTTCATCATACCCCCAAACACACATAGTAAATATGAAACAAGACAAATGTGAATGCGTCTCCAATATGCCTCCCTCCGCCTAAATTCAGTTAAGATCCTGGCTTTAATTATTCTCGGAATATCTCAATGAGAGCAAAAAGCTTATAATCTTTATGACCTCTGACTTGATAAAATCAAAATCTGATCACTTGCTCTCCCCCCCCCCTACAGTGATTCATACTAGTTACAGTTTTAAAGTTCACAGCTAAAATAGTCATTGAATAGTCATTGACCTGGTCATAAAAAGTTTTAAAAACCTTTATTTTCATGTCAATGACTTGCTTACCTTTACTTTCTTTTACCCAAAATCTAATCAATATATCTCACTATGATGCTGCGCATCAATAACAAGTTTGAAGTTCATGGCTCAAACCGTACTTGAGACTTTGCTATACTGAGGCTGAACCCTAAATTTTCAGATATTGACCACTATGACCTTTGGCCTTTGGGTTAGTTATCTGAAATCTACTCAGATCTTCTACCTCTGGTGATACACACTATAACCGTGTGTGAAATTCATACCTCTAATTCTTCTTGAGGTATTGTGATAATGAGGCTAAAGTGATGATAGAGTTTGTAATGTTAATGTAAAATGCCTTTGTATATTTCTTCTTTGTATATTACTTTTGTATATTTCTTTGTATATTACTTTGTATATTTCTTTGTATATAACTTTGTATATTTCTATGTATATTTTACTTTGTATATTTCTTTGTATATTTCCATGTATATTTCTTTGTATATTTCCATGTATATTTCTTTGTAAATTTCTTTGTATATTACTTCTTTGTCAACTGACCCTTTAGGCCAGCACTGGAGGACAGTCTTTCATATACACCAATTAAACAACACAGAAATTCTTACCCCGTTTAGCTTATAAGCTGCGATGGCTAGCTGATGTCTGTCATACTCAGCGATATCCTCTCGCTCTGATAACACATTGTTGCATATCGTCTTGACAACTGTATCCCAGTTATTGCACAGAATATGTTGATACACCTGACAAAGAAGAAAATTTACAATTCATCTTGTTATACGCCAATCAAAGTCTCTCCCTGAGCCACAGTGTATTCCATGTGGGATAGTTTTACCGATGGCTTTGGATTTTAAAAGTATTTCCAGTATAAAACTACTCTGAAGCATTGATCCATATTCCGATGACATATCCACTAGGCCATATCTATATCTAGATTTGGATACTAGCAATGTCAAATTTGATATGTTATGATAGTGGGATATGGTGATAAACACTATGAATGGCCATCTATTGAAACCCTCTGTGCTTTCATGCTATTATTTAGGGCTAATTCTGCACTCTACACTCATTTCATTAATACAAACATGTTTCATGATGAAAAAAGAAACATCGTAACAGATTACATCCTCATTTCATGTCTTTATCTTCTTCTTTTTGCATTGTACTTTATTATCTTAACATAATGATATCAATCATTCATTACATCCGAGAACAAAGTACTTTTACCATTCCTATTCATTCATGCATGACAGATCATAACATACATGTATTTGGTAGCATTTTAACGAGAATGAATTCATCTTCAAAATGAACACTAAAAATTTGTCATCACATAATAATTTTTCTAGCATCATCTGGGGAAAATTGGAGTTTGCTATCCTATAAACAAACCTATTTATATACAAACCTATTAACTGGGACCTACATAATACAAGCTTTGCTTTTTAGTAGATCCCACACTTTGTTTAACTTCAATGTATTTATCATACTTATGATTGTTATCTTTTGTCATAATTATTACCATGTACATTATGTTAAATTATGTTATCTTCGATAAAGTGGGAATAATTAAAAAAAAATAAATAAATAAACAAACACACTATACTCACCCTGGGAAAGAATATACAGAAAAAGGATGTGACATGTACATTGTTGAGGAATGTTCGTTCATCTAGGAGGACACTCTCTACGTAGTCATGGAAGGACTGTAGGCTACATAGCAGCTCAATAGCGTCTCTCTCACTACCCTGTATACAAAGGTATAACATGATCAACAACGAAGGGTCAGTCATATCAATAATGGTCAGTGAGATCAACAACGGTTAGTGATATATCATTAAAGTCTACCAATCACTCAAAAACATTGATATTTTTTTATGTTTGTAGTTCCATGTTGTAATATTATATTAAAAATAATGAGCTTCAAATATTTCTTCTTGTACCCTGTATTCAAAGGTATAACAAGATCAACAACGGTCAGTCATATCAACAATGGTCAGTGAGATCAACAACGGTTAGTGATATATCATTAAAGTCTACCAATCACTCAAAAACATTGATATTTTTTTATGTTTGTAGTTCCATGTTGTAATATTATATTAAAAATAATGAGCTTCAAATATTTCTTCTTGTACCCTGTATACAAAGGTATAACAAGATCAACAACGGTCAGTCATATCAACAATGGTCAGTGAGATCAACAACGGTCAGTGATATATCATTAAAGTCTACCAATCACTAAGAAACAGTTATATTGTGTTACATTAGTTGTTCCATGTTGTAATATTATATTCAAAATGATAAGCTTCAAGTATTTCTTCTTTAAAGAGATTTTGGAAGTTTAAATACACTGTTAATGAACATACATGTAAAGGTGGCTTATGAGTAGATTACTCCACGCACTGGTAAGCGCTTGAATGAAATAGAGTCTGCGTGGAACCAAAGTCCATCTCGATTTCATGTGCACAGATTTATGTTATTTTCTACTTCCTTCATATTTCATAAGGTTTAAAGTTTTTCTAGTTGTACTTGGATTTGCCACATACTTCTTTGGCATACATATTAGTCTAGTTAATAACTGCCACCTATTTGTAAAATTACTGCTCTTTTACGGGATATGCTACCGATAGCAGTATAGCAATAGACAAGATCGGGTACCATGAAATAATTGGTTAAAAGGGCGTTATACATTATCAAATAATGCGGTACTTAGTTAAAATTGTTAGTCTAAATATCAAAATTTAGTTGATATCTATAACCATCATTTAGTTTTATTTTCTGTACCCAGATCTCTCATTTCTTTTTAGGCATATCTACTCTTTGTATTATGACCGTATTTTTCTATCTTTGTCATGTAAAGTACTGTCTTGTCTCGTTCTCGTCTCTGTTGGCATCCCCCTTTTCCCCCTATTTTGTAGTTCCTTTTGTAGCTACAGACTTGTTAAAATAATTACTCATTATTCATAAGTATCATTTGTGATGTTCACACTGGTACAAGCATTGCTTTTTAGTTGACCCCTCCGTTTCCAATATGTATTTCTACATGTTTTGTAAGTTTTTATAATTGATTTGTAATGTTTTGTAGGAAACATAAATAAATTGAAATTGAAACCAGGATTAGCAGCACTATGCATGGAAGAATATTAGACCTAGGATTCCTACCTGTGTGTGATAGATGGTCTTCCAGAATTTGGCAAACCAGTCCAGCTGCAATGGAATACCTTCATATGCTACCAGTACACCTGTAACAAAACAAGGAATATCAGTGCTAATAATTACCACTTACATATCAATGTGGAGAGAACAATTGGTGAATGAAGAAATAATAACTATCCCACAACATTGGAGGTGTTGTGGTCCAGTGGATATGTCTCCCAACTGTGAACCACAAGGTACGAGGTTCAAATCCCTGTCACAGCACCAACGTCACTTTGACAAGACATTAATCTACAATTGCCACACTCCACCCAGGGGAGGTAAATGGGTGCCTGGCAGGAATTAGTTCCTTGAAATGCTTGAGCGCCGTAACGGCAGCTGTGCTAAAGCCAGGGTAATAACAATGGAGCACCAGGAGTGGCAATGTGCCAGACATGAGCGCTATATAAGACTTTTTTTTTTTTTTAAATACCCCTAAATGTAATGCTTCCTGGGAGAAATTTCAATAGTTTGAACATATTTGTGGCTTACACCCAGTAAATAAGATCGATTGATCGATCTGTAATTGAAAAAAAAGTCAGAAAAAATCTTGGAACCAGCGACTTGTTTTTCTGACTTGTTTTTCAATTACAGATCGATCAATCAATCTTATTTACTGGGTGTAAGCCACAAATATGTTCAAACTATATAAGACTCCTCTATTATTATCATTAACAACCCACATTTTGGACGGCAGCATATAGCAACAGCATGTTGATGATAAATGAGCTTTAGATGACAAGGGCTGGATATGTTATTCATATCATATGCCCCTCTTTCAATCATTCTAGCTAGTCAATACTTGATGTTAGACAACAGTTTCCATTACTTGTCAGTTGTTCAAGTTCAAGTCCAAGTCCAAGTTCAGTATTTATTCAATTCCATGATAAAAAAAAAACAGTAACATCAAAATAGTACTTTTACATAATCATTATAATAAATATATCATTATATCATATATCATTACAATAAAACTAGTAAAGGAATCATACAAAATGATATATGAAATTTGAATAAACAATAACAAAACAAAACAAAGTAGAATATAAGCAAAAACAAAGACATACACGAAGACGGCACAACCCAAAAGAAATTTGCACTGTGGAGTAACTGAGTGTTTTTACAATGTAAGATTATTGGAAATAAGATATAATTTAAGCTTTCTTTTAAATGAGTTCAAACTATTAATAGAAGTAATATCGTTCTCTTTCCTTTACATCACAATTTCTATTTGCAACACTTCACATCTAAATATTTAAATGTTATTAAAATCAGAATGTTCTCCTCATTACTTTAAGGGCCAAAAGTTCAAATCGATCATAATCTGATATCAAATCACAGTTATGTACTAAATAGATAACCGTTAGCAGATTTGTGATTAATTGGAAGATTTAGAATTTTTAACGATCAATCATAACTCTATAAGAAAGGGCCCTGGTTTTGGAAACTAAAGAAGCGGTATAGTTACTGGTAAACAAGGACATTTTGCAGATGTGTGAAATGCTACTTACTCAGTCCTATGATCTCTTCTGTGAGCATCTTGTTATGCATGGCTGCATAGCACAGCGTCTCCACAAGGTTGTGATAAGGACCAAAGAAGTCAAGCAGAGTCTTATCATACTCTGGATCAGCTCCCTGTCAAAGAAGGAAGGAGGACAAAATCAAGTACATAACAGCTTTTTTAAGTATACATTCTTCAGGATATATTGTAAAACAGCATCTAAAGAACTAACACTTCAACGAGCTCTGCTTCTAGTTAGTTCCTCTTTTCTCGTGCTATTTTTATTATATTTGTCGTTTCATTGTATATTTTTTTTGTAATATACTTATTCATTGTATTATGTTTTGCATGAGGAACTGAAATCATTTGAATCTCTTAGTGTCACCTTTTCATTCAGAATGCTCTCAATTACAAATTCTACATGAGCAGAAAGTGCAAATAAAGCTGAACAAATGTAAGCCCATTTCTGTTGCAGTACATTGTGGCAGTCATAAATAAGAGTGACGTAATTGAAAACAAAACAAATCATTAAAATCTCTAAATTGGCAATGCAGAATCCAATCCAATCCAATCCAATCCAGGTATTTATAAAGCGCCAATATCTAGTTGCGTAATCAAAGGCGCTGATGAGCCCGAAAAACTACCAAAAATGTCTGTTCATGATGAAAATTGAAATTTATATTCACTGTTTTTGTATGCAAATTGGCAACTCCTTTATTTTGGGACTTGTAGGTGGTTCATATCTTACATGTGAGGTTTCCAGCTGACTTGGATGCAGGAACATCTGTAGCTCCGGCCGGGGCGCCCTCAACGTGGTCTTGTTCAGCAGTGGTTTAGGCATTCTTCTTGGGAAGTAGGGTCCAGACGATACAACTTAAACATAGAGCATCGTAATTCAAATTAATGACTCCTCCAACTGAGATATACATCCCCAAAATTTGAAGGCAATGCTAGATTGACCAACATAGCATTTCATGGAAGTATACATATCCTAAAATAAATTATGAATACATTTTAAAGTAGTCACCCAAAGAATCAAAAGTGTTTTTAATTGATCCAAAATACATGTCATTGCAAAGGGGAAGCCTAACTGATCAAATATAACAACTTCCCTCTACAAAATATGTTTGGGGCCTGCAGTAATCATCTCTCAAAATTGTTGATTTTGAGATCCAGATTGTCTGCCTTCAGCGGTCCTCCATAGAGCATCAAGATTCGTGACGACAGATGCAAGACACAGCTAGCCACAAAATTTCCATGATATCTATATGATTTTTCAGCAAATTATTCGTGTTTTTCAAGAGAAATCTGTCCACCCATATATAATTTGTCCATAATTATCAGTTGTCATGAATTTTCTTCGGTGACTACTTACGCCATTTTTTTCTTCCCTAGCAGATTTTTAAAAGCACTAATTCACCTGAAATGTTTGACTGCTGTTGGAACTGTCGATGAGCATGGTGCATCAGGGGTACAACCCTCTGTACAAAGTCATGTGGGTAGAGCGTCACCATGCTGTGAAGAACACCTGAAAATAAAAATGTTCAATCATGAAAGAAACTTGCTTCACAAATATACCACAACGGTTGTGAACACATCAGAGAATGGTGCTAGAGAAACTGTTGGTTAGACTGGACCCACATAATGAACAGTTGCACTCGATTCAAATCTAAGGCAACTTGATATCAATATCAACTCTGCACAAAACAGTGTGGAGTTTGTAAGTTTAGAATTGATGAGAACTGAAAGATTTACTATTACATTGCACTCTTTATGACTAGGCTACTGCTGGATTTTAAAAGACCCTGAACTAGGATTAGATATTAAACTTTAATAATGGTACATTTTCCTGATTGAGGAACCAAATTGGTCATTTAAAGATTTGGGGCTTTTCAAGCCGTCCAGTAGGATAAAGGGCCCTATTGGCTGCATATCGTAGCGTAATAGGTTTATAGCAGTTTGTCTAATTTTCTGTTGGTCTAATTCCCAGTTTGTCTAATGCCCATTTGGCTACTATCCATCTGGTCTAATAATAATTCAATCATATATAATAATAATCATTGTATGACTATTAGACCTTATGGATGGTACACGAAATGAGCATTAGACAAACTTGGAATTAGACAAACTGGTTATTAGGCTAAATGAACAATAGACAAAATGGGTAGTAGACTATTAGGAGATTATACCATATGGAAATAAGACCAAATGACTATTAGCCTAAATGCTTATTAAACCAAATGATGAGTACACCAAATAATTCTCAGATCATGTAGATAGTAGACGAACTGGTTGTAGACCAAATGGCAATTCACCTTTGTACCGATCTCACACTAACTTGTATCTGAATGGGCTTTGTCTTTCACAGTAAGGCTTTGAATACCTCAGATTTTTTAGACTACTGTTCCTGTAACCATACAGTACTTCACTCTGAAAGATGTTACATTTCTACAATTTGGTATATAATTGCATTGCATTTCCTTTTAAAGCCCCACTGTACTACTTGTAGCTACTTGCTCCCTCTATATAGAAAATAATGCCTAATCGGTGACCATTGGTCCCCCATGATCCTCTTTTTCTTATGTTAATCGAGAGCTGAGTTGATGAGATAGCCACCTGTCGGTGACAACCCTGGGTGGTCTAATCCCTCTAAATCCCTTTAATCTAGTTGTTGCGGGCAAAAAAAATAAAAAAATATTGTTTTTACTCAAAACCCAAAATCAAGATAAGAAAGAATTTCAAAGCAATTTTAGATAAAAAATTTCCAGACTCAATGCTTTTGCTTGTAATCTGAAGTGATGTAACTCCTAGTAAAACTCAAACGGTGTTATTGAAAGCACCCTGATAAAGATAAGAGAGGGAATGAGTACTTACCGACACACTCTGTTCGGACATTATCTGGGGTATATGAGTTGAGTAACGTAAGCAGCTTGTGGGCAAAGTCCATTCTCTCAGGAAACTGAAGTAGTGATTGCTTCACTTCTACAAGGCCAACATAATGAAGATTGGTATTAATCATCTGGATGCACTTTGCATTGGTACAGTACTTGGGGCACATATGAGACTTGGGCCCAGTCTTACAAAGAGTTACGATTGCTCCAAATCAATCGCAACTTTACAGTGTCCTATCTCTTATGTACATAGTTGCGATTGATATCAATCTCAAATAAGTTGCGATTGATATCAACTCTTTGTAAGACGGGGCCTTGAACTGTTTGCAAACTAAACTGCTGACAAATGATCTAATCATCATCATCTTGATAATAACAACACAACAAGAAAAAGAAGATTAACTTATTAAAAACAACAATAATATGATGATGAATACATGTAACTGTATAACAATAACTACTACATAGACTACCAAATTTGATGCTCACAGCATTTTAGGCAGACCTGCCAACCTCTGGAGTTCAAAAACTGTATTCTTTAATAAAAAAAGTTGTATTTTACTGACAAAAATTGTATTTAAATTTTAAAAAAACATGGATCAATGCCTCTTACAGCTTCTACATACAGAATTTTTTTTGTATGGATCATTGGTTGAATATGTATGATTTCGTCATGACTGATGTGTTTCGAGGAACCAATGAACATCCCCAAATTGCCAATGTAAGATGCTTATAGGATACTTTACAGGACAGAATGGGCATTTGTCTTTGAAAAAGGCACACACACACAAATACTAACAATTTTTTTTAAAAGGGAAAATCGTACTGTCAACTTCTTAATTTTTTTAAACGGAATATGATTATTTCGTACTGGTTGGCAGCTCTGTTTAGGTATATCAAGTACACATTTAATGCCTCTTTCTATGTATAATCGTATGAGCTTGTATGCACGATATGTCATGAACCCATCATGGGAGACGATTGTTACCTTTCAAGTCTTGTTGCTGAATGGCCACTCGTAAGACTGCAGTAGTGGTTGAGAGAAGTTCTACTAGCTCACACGCTACATGGCAGGCTGTAGCCTCATGGTACATCATGTGAAGGGTGAAGAAAGCCTGATGATGATGATGGGCAAAGCAAAGCCAATATTAAGATAAGATTGAATGTTATATACAACCGCTGATTGAGGTGTCATATTAAAGGGCAGAAAATGAACTTTCTAGAAATGTGATTTTCTCTTTGAAATTCAGATACCGTCCGGCAAATGACTTTTTGGTTTCGTCTCTTTAAATTGCTTTTAATCACCCATGCATGAAATATACATCATATGAGTTGCATCAAATGAAAGAGGAGGATCTAAGCTTTACAAATATGTGTCAATTATTAATTATAATTGTGATTAAGTTATAATAAAACATCAATATTTCTCGGTTCCGTTTTTTCTGGTATGCACTCTAAAAAGCAAAATGATCATGTCCAGGGGTTTAATTAATTCACAAATCATGATTAAAAGACATGTAATATAAATAATATATATTTATAAATCTGGTGGTATAGAAAGTAACAACTTGCATATAACAATACAGTAATACGTAGAAACATTGGTAAAGTAATTATTGAGGGGTAAATAAAATTGTATTCTAAAATGAATTAGAAGTACTTACATCAGCTAGTCTGCTAAGACCTTGCTTACTTAGCACCACAGATCTGTCTTCATCATTCTCTATTAATAACCTGAAGGCACTGTATAGAAACACAAGAAAAACAGATGTATAAATAATAAATGTTACAATGAATATATGTTACAATGAATATATGAATATATGTTACAACAAATATATGAATATATGTTTTAATTGGCCATGTTTAGGTGAATATATTAGAAAAGTGATACAACAAATACAAGTGGGAAATAAATTTGATTTAACTATCGTAAGTCATACCTGCCAACCTGAGACAAGAGAAATTAGGAGTCAATTTTTCTGGATGGACTACGAGGTCGCGAACCACCGAAGGATTGGGGTAGTAGCCCGTAGATTGGGGGGGGGGGGGGGGGGGGGGGGGTACACAGGACTTTAGGGTCTATTTTTTTTTCTCTCCATTTTAATGGTGCAAATGGGCCTTTTCCTTCAACCTTTTCGCCCCACACATAAACAATTTTTGTATTCTTTCTTATACTTCTGATTATGAACAGCACGAGTCTTACCCATTTTGTCCTTCAAAAATGAAGAAATCAATGAAGAAGAAGAATATAGTAGTAGTAAAATCCAAAATAAATCCGAGGAAGTCCGGTAAATAACAAGCTTCCACGATCGCAGTCATCGCACAAGCATTGAAGAAAACACGCCAATTAATGTATACAGTGTTTATGCACGGTGTATCAACTGCACATGTAATATAAATACACGTGGGCTATACGCATGCAGTTACTATGCAACAACGCTGCATGTAGTGTATGTATTAGTACAACATCCGCACACACTTTATCGATATAGCTTGGGCACGTGCTTCCATGTACTAGTACATGCAGTACATGGATAATGACTGCGGAACTAACGATCACGTTCGGGCTGCGGTGTGTATATCTTCTATGAGCGCGAGCGCGGATGTCGGCGTGATCTGGTTATCAGTGCTGTGTTATGCTTTAGTCTTATGCAACAGTCGTTTGTTTAAAAAAAAAATTAAAAAAATCAAAAAAAATCGGAGTTTTGAGGCATGCAATCGGAATTCGGAGTGGGTATGAAAAAAGCGGAGTAACTCCGCCTAAATCGGATTGGTTGGCAGGTATGGTAAGTGCAGAGCATATCATTAATTCATGAGCTACAAAATATGAATTTGGGGTTTCATAAAACAGGTGTGGATATAAAGATGGGGAATGGGCTACAAATCTTCAACTGATTTGATCATACCTAATAGGCCTGTCTTTATCAGCTCGAGATTGCCCAATAACCCGCTATTTTAACTATCCCGATCGCAAATTATCCAGCTGATTCACATCTTCATCAGCCTGCAGTTGTAATTAGTGGGATATTTGGTCAAGATAATCATCCCAAGATATCTTGGGCTAGTTTGCAAAATATCCCGCTATTTGTCCGGTGCGTCCTCACCAGCCCGAAGACTCGCACTATGCGCACAAGGCTGAGCAAAATATCTTGAGCTAATTTCTCGAGCTCGAGTTTCGAGGTCAAGTCTCGAGATGATGAAGACGCGATTTGCAACTTTGGGCTAATTTCCCAAATCAAAAATAGCGGGCTATTTGGCAATCTCAAGCTGATAAAGACATACCTTATGAGTGTAGTCCAGCATGAGCTCCTCTCTAGACATTCCAGGTAGCAGAGGAGAGTCATCTTCTTGAACTCAGTGATGTGTTCCTCTTCCTCATCAATGTCACTTCGTCTCGTCACAAAGAGCTTCATCATCCGGAACAGCTCTTCTACAACCTGATCAAGAAACAATGTTGATAGATGGATAATCATTTCCTGAGGACTGCAAGACACATTCTACACAGCAACCATTGCTCTGTGGTCAATGTCCTACACTAATTGAATTCTAAATACACCCCTGAACCAAAAACTATCCCTAATCGTAACCCTAACCCTAAAGCTTGAAACTTATTGCAACCCCAACCCTATTTCCTTGAGGCAATAAAGAATGGTGAAATTGTTGCAGATCACTGGCATATCATTTCCTGCAAAGAATTTTGGAAATCATCACCCCAGCTTTACCTTCAGCAGCCGTTATCAGCCCAGTGCATTTCAAGGAATAATTCTACCAGGTACCCATTTACCTCACCTGGGTGGAGTGTGGCAAATCATGAAATGTAGATAAATGTCTTGTCAAAGGACATTAGTGTTGTATCAAAGCATACTTTCATCCTACAAAACTGTTCTAGTTCTCCCAAATTACCTCCCTGGAATGCTGCAAAGCTACTTTTTCAATTTTGACCTCGGGTACACAATATTCAGTCAGGAAGCCTTGCTACTTGCATCATAGTTGCAAAAGTCTATCATTGTAAATTATTATATGTTTTTGCCAATTTGTCAATGCTGATTAAATGTTTTGAACTCTGTCTTTGTAAAATCATCGAAACTCAGATTTGCCTAAATGACATTAAAAATGTTTAAAAAATCAATAAACCATTTATCCATCTATCATCAAATGAGTCGATTTGAGACTGCTTGTCTTGTACGCACCATGGGGTACTGGTTAGCATGTGGAGTGAGATACTTGAAAGCCCATTGCATGTTCTGATGCGTTGAAAGCATCCTGGCAAACTGTGGACTCTGATGGCAGCATAACCTGAGCAGACCGTAGTACGCTGGTAGCATGATGCGGTTGAATACTACCACCTCTTGATCATCATGATCGGCACTAGAAAAGAGACAAGGTATACGTGCAATCACACTTTACATTGTCTTTACAAAGTGAGATTTCCAATTCATCATTAGGCTTTACAGAATTCACGAAAAAATTGAGTTCTAGTCATAGAGTTGCTTTTGGAAATAAACTGTCTACAATTTCAGAAGAACAGTTGATTATTTACAAAATTCAAGATAAAATTGATTTCTAGTCATAGAGTTGCTTTCGGAAATAAACTGCCTACAATTTCAGAAGAACAGTTGATTATTGAGAATGTAACAATTTTTTATTGTGAGATTTTTAATCATAGAAATGCTACAAAGTCACCAAATTTTGCTGTAAATCAAATCATACAAAGAAATACACTGCATACATATAGGTATATAGGACTACACACACCTGTGGCATCAACAGTTTGTCTTGTGTTACATCAATGTTACATCAATACTTTTTTGATGAGTAGAAAGCCTTTTCCCCCTATAATTCAAAACTACAGAAACTTTTTACAGAAGGCTTGCGGATGCACAGAAACCTTGTCACAGCTTTAATTTGTTCATTTACACTCAGTTTCTCTTCCTGCAAATCTAATCTAACATATATATTTTGTACTTACAGAATGTAGTTGTATGGGATGTGCTTCATTACAACTGGGTTTGTGATGATGAGTTCTACGTTGTCTGGATAGTCTACACAGGTATTGTACCAAAACTGTAACAGAGCCTGAGGATGAAACAATAATAAAGTAGTTAAACACTTATTTTACTGCGCTATTTTGAGCACCTCCCTGACTTGGGGGGGGGGGGGGGGGACAGAGAGGACCCCCCCCCCCTAATATGCAAATTGTTGTCATTATAGCTAATTAATTATGCAAAATGCCAATTTTATGCATTTTACAGAAAATTCCACATATTTGTCTCTAGACTTGTGAAGAATCTTGAAAATGTATTGAATAAATGTTTCTTCATTTCAAATTCATGAATTTTCATTATTTTTATACTTGAAAATGATAGGTTAATTTGCATAAATTATGAATACGCAAATTACGCATTCATAAATGTCAAATTTGCAAATATAACTAGAATCATTGCAAAAATTGTCAGACTTCACTTTTTGAATGTTGAAACTCATTAATCATATGTAACTTCTTTTCTAACACAAAATAGTTATTTAGATGTAATTAATAGTGATAATTTATGCAGTCTCCCCCCCCCCCCCCCCAGTACAGTTAGGGTTGAATATCTGTCATTAAAATCATCGATCCATCGATGGGTCGATTGCGCAGCAAGTGATGACATATACTCCACACACCAATCATAGTCGCAGGGACGTCATACATAACTCTCTATGATCATGCTAGGTTCGCTTCACATCACATACGATCAATGTATTGGCAATAAATTACAAAGCAATAATATGAGATTATGGGTACACTCATCATTGTATACCACATCAAACTATGTTCATTGCTGGTTTCCCTAATCTTTAATTTGACATGAGAATGGTCAATATGGTTGGCTTACGTACCTGTTTGTTGTGATTGCATGAGATGGGTGGCTCAGATAACTTGGGTTGGTACAGATTCCAGAGATCCATGAAATGGGCTGAGAACTGAAATGGAGAAAACAAAAATACAATCTTTGGTTTATTATCAAGGTATCATTTCAAATCTTCAGACTAGTATTTACGATTCAAACAGGAAAACGTACCTGCCTTTTACTTTTGCCTACCAAAAAGAATTGTTTTCCAAGGGAAGTTAAATGCATTAACAATGCAAAACAATTGAAAGTCTCAAAACAGTAATCTGTAAATAAAAAAAATATAAAAAAATAAAAAGGGCAAAATTCAGCACAATGTAAGTCTACCCCAAGTTCTTCATATCTTAATTTTTTACACTGTATTTTATGGACACCATATTTCTTTTCCTGTTTAGTTTATCTAACTTTAAGAAACATAATAATTTCACTACTAAATTGATTCACATAGTTCTCAATATGACTTGTTGCTTGTGAAGGCAGCAATCTTACCATTCTCTTCTCAGCTCGTGATATAAGGCAGTGATTGAGGACAGCAAAGTACGCTACAAGCTTGGAGGTACCGTGTGCTGTTACATCTGGAAAATACAGGAAAATACACCCAAATATGAATGATAACCAACAATAAATACATAAAGATACAAAATAAATAAAATAAATAAGTAAATAATTGAATAACTAAATAGGTAGAAAGAGAGATAGATAGATAGATTAAATGCAAATGAAATGAGTTTTAAAGAAAAAGAGGCTGATAATGATCTAGCTCTCAAAAGGCTCAAAACAGCTCTGCAGAGAATGGAGAATTTTCAAAAATTATCCCTGTAAGACACACATCTTTCCTACTAAAACGCCCTAACGAGCTGATAAAAATAGTAATTTGTTACACTGAATTTTTAAAAATAAATCTTTATCATTCTCATTTATTGCAAAAGCATGTACATATGCTAAAAGAGAGGACACAATCCATTTTAAGGCACATGTAAACTTTGATAAGACTCCAGAACATTTACTCTGGTCCTTTGACCTGAGTTCTTAAAATGCAATTATATACTAACTAGCTGGATCTGCGACTGCGCAGAATAAAAAATGATGCCTATGCCAGAGAGCGATTTTACAAACCAGAACAGAAGCAATTTTAAAAATTCAAGTTTGATTGTAATCCATTAACAGGTTCTCAGAATATCATGATTACAAGCCATTTTTCATTTACATGTATGACCCTTTGATCTTTGACATCATGACCCTAAAATCTAAGTTTGGCGGGAATCCATCAATCGGTTCTTGAGATAACGTAATCACGAGGACGGGACATACAGTCAGACGGACGGATGGACGGACAACCCAAAAACATAATGCCTCTGGCTACTTCGTTGCTGAGGCATAACAATTCTAAGTTGCTGCTTTGATCAGGAAGCAGGAGCTACAGTCTTTTGAGCCTGTAAGAATGGTCTCTCATGATCTGAATCAACTTACCAACATAGTGTTTAGCTCTGGGGAGAAGTGATAGAAGCAGTGAGTAGATCTGATGCAACACAATCAGGGACTCTGGGGCCAGCTGAAATCAAAAAAGAATATTCAAGATATTTAGTTGAAAGTACACTAGCAATCTTTCTAATTTGCTCTGCATATAAATCTTTTTCAAATTGACTTTCATAATCTATTTAGTGACGATAACTAGCAGAGGAGACTAAAATTTATGCCTTTTCACAAAGAATCTTGTATCTTCCTTTTCCCCCTCGTCTTTATGAACCCCCCCCCCCCCCCCCCAACAAAAAAAAAAAACATTATGAAGACAGAGACATTCAAAGGAGAAATCCGGGTGAAGCACAGCTCTTGCTCACATGAGCTCAAAGTACCCAGAATGCACTGATTTCAAGACAGTAGACGAGTGACCTTTGACGAGTGACCTAAATCTGATAAAATGGGGCTCGTCTTATACAGAGTTACGATTGATTCAATTGAACTGTACCTTTAAATCTGTTATTATGTTCTCTATACTATTAAAACAGATAGAAGATTGTAACTCTGTGACTGATAAGAGGACTTTTGACTGATCTGAATGCCATCGATGGCTCAGCCGATAAGACAGGGCTGAGGTGCACAATAGGCCTGTTTTCATCAGCTCGAGATTGCCAAATAACTCGCTATTTTAACTATCCTGATCGCAAATTATCCAGTTAATTTGCGTCTTCATCAGCCCGCAGTTGCAATTAGCAGGATATTCGGTCGAGATAATCATCCCAAGATATCTTGGGCTAGTTTAGTTTGCAAAATATCCCGCTATTTGTCTGGTGCATCTTCACCAGCCAGAAGACTCGCACTATGCGCGAACGCTGAGCAAAATGTCTCAAGCTAATTTCTTGAGTTTCGAGGTCGAGTTTCCAGCTGATGAAGATGCAATTTATAACTTCGGGCTTATTTCCCAGATCAGAAATAGCGGGCTATTTGGCAATCTCAAGCTGATGAGGACAGGCCAAATGATGTACTTACTCTGATCTCTCTCTGTGGACTATGGAGTGACCTCGCTGACCTGAATGATTGTCTGAAGTGAGGATCAGGTACTAGGGAGATGAGGAGGAAGGCAGCAGCTACAAAGTAGAGAACAAATACAAACAACATTTTGTTTTAAATCAATAAAAATGTGAACATTATTTCAATCAAACTTCTCTTCTATTTGAAACATTGTTCTTCTTATATGGAGAATAGGCAAAATGTTTATAATAATGCATATCATTGATTATTTTACTATTTGTATTTGGGTAATTCCATAAATTAGGGACCCACTTTGTGACATTTTTGGTGTCCCACTTACATAAGGAACCCACAAGTATTTGTGGCTCTGAGGAAAGACTTAAAAAGTGGAGTGAGATTGTTAAGTGATTCTAGGTAAGAGGATGCAATATTATGCTCGAAAGTCACTTTACAATCTCACTCTACCATGTAAGTCTTTACTCAGTTGGACACCAAAAATGTCACAAAGTGGGTCCCTAATTTATGGAATTACCCATTTACAATTGAAATGAAAGCTAGAAGTACCAAATAAATCGTTTTTGCAGCCAGAATTTGAACTAGGACTTGGACTAAGCTCTTTCCTTTACTTTGAGAAACAATTTAGATCAAAGCTTACCATTACGAACCCTGTTGTTTTGATGGATGAGAAACATCTCCACCCATCTGTCTATGTGATGTAGGACCCAGTGATGGGCTAGCTTGTTCCGAGGGACTTGGGCCGCTAACCAGTCCAGGACCTGCTGGGGATTGTACTCTGAGATCTATACAGGAACAGATAAAGAATGAGTTGAATTAAGACTGGATATGCTAGCTTATTCTGGGACCACAAACCAGTCCAGTACCTGCTGGCTGGCTCCACTGTTACATCCACTGGTATCTGAATGGTGGACACAGATCCAATCACTTATAAAACAAAGAAGACATTTTAGGGAATTACCCCCCCCCCCCCCCCCCCCCCTAAAAAAGGAAAATTGCTGCAATCCTACACAAAGTAATTTATCAGGAAATCAGATGTTTTGCATGAGCACGTCATATCATAGAGCAATATCGATTATTACTTAACAAACTTACAAGAAAATATGTAAAAAGACAATAGCAACAACAACAACAAGCACAAAATGTTGAGCAAACATGAACTTCAAAATCACCTGTCAGTAAGACAATGTACATGTGACTTATCAAAACATTTATCTAAAATTGGATTGGAATGGATCGAAAGGATACTCCAGTGAAACCTGTGCATGAAGACCACTCAACGGAGACAACAAGCAGTCTTTATGAGCAGGCTCCTTTAATATATGTTTCAACAACAAATACAGTTCAAGGGGAACAAAAACTGCGTTCTTTCTAGACAGGTTGTCTTTTTTATCTCTACACAGGTGGTCATTCAAGCAGGTTTGCCTGATATACAAAGTAGTGTTCAACTTTGAAACCCAATCCATTCTAAGAATTGAAGAGGTACTTCCCTAGAGATATTGCTAGTACAGTCAAACCTGCTTTAGTGACCACCTGTCTACAAAGACCACATTTTGTGTTTCCCTTTAAAAATGGTTTCTTGTTGAAACATGTACTGTAGGCACCTGTCTACAAAGACTACCTGCCTATAAAGACCACTTTTCTTGTCTCTCTTGGGTGGTCTTTATAGACAGGTTTGACTGTATTACTTACATCCCATATTCTTTGAAGGATGATGGGTGTGAAGGAGGTACATCCCGGTGGGACCGGTTCAACCAGCAGGGACAACATCTTGAAGAAAGGGATTCCAGCCTGTAAAACCAAACAAACAAACAAAATAATGACCTCCTCATTTGCAATCTACTGTGTACAATAGACCTTACCTTTATTGGGAATCTCTTGTTCCTCTCTGTGGGTATTAGGACGCTAGAAAATATATCACGGGGTGTTTCATAAAGCTGTGCGTAAAGTCATGCATAACTTTACGAATGACTTGAATATGAAGAGCTAAATGGGATTCTCAAATCCTTTTAATTGCATAAGCTAAATTTGAAATATGCAGATGTAGATTAACCTTATCATTATTAACAAAACATTTGAATGCAAAGTGTATTTTTGGCTACAATTTAATTTAGATTATGGGAAATATAGTCACACTTTGTTAAAATGTCAGAAAACACTTTGGACACCCCATTTGGCTCTTCATGTTTAAATCATTTGAAAAGCACTTTAGGCACAGCTGTATGAAACACCCAGGTATGATTTTAAGAAATTGCCTGTAAGCAGTTAAATGTATTTATATATTTTTCTCCTTTTCTAGTTTCTTCTCCTTAAATGAAAAAAGTGATCTTGCATCATATTTGTTCTAAATATGTGCAATTGATTGAAATAAGCCCAGTAATTATTGTTCAGGTTGTAATATCTATTCTCTCTCTCTCTATGTGCCATATCGATTGACTTTGGCGATCATGCTGTTCCACAACCCTCTGCTCCTAGCCTTCTCTATTAGCACCACTCCCAGTTCTTTCACTCCTCTCTCTTCTAACAATTTCTGCAGACTGTCCATCCAAAGTATCCTCCTTCTTCCCCTACTCCTCCTTCCCACAATTTTCCCTGTCAAAGCAAGATTCTCTAGGCCTTCTTTACGTGTAATGTGACCCATGAACTTCAACTGCCTAATCAACATCTCACGTATCATTTTCCTTTGCACTCCAGCTCGTGTAAGAACTTCCTCATTACTAACTTTGTCAGTCCAAGGGATTTTCATAAATCTTCTTAAAAAACATATTTTGCAACTTTCCAAATGCTTTTCAGTATCAGAGGCTAAAGTCCACGTTTTACTACCATACATGTACATAAGCACTGGGTAGATGGAACAATTCAGTACTCTTATATCTGTTACCTTGGATATATTCCACAACTAAATCGTTCTAATCAAATTAATGTCTCATAATTTGATATCGTTAGATATTATTTGTGAATAAAATAGACAAAAGCAAAGGGAACAAAATAGATGGTTCATTAAGCAATCAGTGTATAAGAGAAGTGTAAAGAAGGGATACAGAAAGAGAAATAGAAAATGGTTATATTTACCTCAGGACTAAGCTTGCTGATTGCATTGAATATCATGGAGATGATCTGTATAAAAAGATTGAAACAAAATAATCATATTGCCATCAAAAATTTAAACATAATGAAAATGCCAGATATACATTTTTAATCACGGAAGAGGTTTACGGTACACCATGTGTAAAGTCCTCGAGGGACTGAGGAAAGTAGATAGAGAATAGAGGTGAGATGAAAGGCGAGAAAGTGGAGGTTAGAAGGAAGAGTATCTTTCGGAAGTGAGTTTAGTCCTGAAAAGGACTGTAACCCAGAAAGTTTGGGCAGGATGAGAGGTTTGAGTAGAAGACTGGATTGAGTTGGAGAGTTGAGTAGGCGAGTAGAATTGCAGAGCAGGAGCAGGAGAGTAGACTCGACGTTTCGGACAGGTTGACTGTCCGTCTTCTGAAGACGGACAGTCAACCTGTCCGAAACGTCGAGTCTACTCTCCTGCTCCTGCTCTGCAATTCTACTCGCCTACTCAACTCTCCAACTCAATCCAGTCTTCTACTCAAACCTCTCATCCTGCCCAAACTTTCTGGGTTACAGTCCTTTTCAGGACTAAACTCACTTCCGAAAGATACTCTTCCTTCTAACCTCCACTTTCTCGCCTTTCATCTCACCTCTATTCTCTATCTACTTTCCTCAGTCCCTCGAGGACTTTACACATGGTGTACCGTAAACCTCTTCCGTGATTATTCATACCACCATGCAAACCTTCAAACATCATCTGATACATTTTTAAGTACATATAATCAAAATGGTTGTACTTAATCATTTTCAAAAGTCATACTACATTCTAAATACGAGCATTTTCTGAAGGCTTTTTCCTTCCAAATCAAATAAATAAACTATTATCATTATTATCTTATAAATAACTACATAAGTACATGTAAATCTTCAGGACAATATGAGTGAGCTGCCCAATGCCTATGTAACAGTAGTCTTAAAGCCTTGTTCGAATATGACGAGGCAAAAAGCTTTTGAAAATAAGCAAATAAAATAAATGGGAAAAGCGTTTAAGCTCTACTGTTTTCTATCTTTTGTTAATACAAAACATCAGGGAATTCGCAAAGGGGTCCACTGCTGCACTAAGTTTGATTATTTTCACCCCCCCCCCCCCCACAGAACTGCTTCTTGCAATTCATTTACAAATAAAATTTGCCACAGCTATTTAAAATGACTTGGTAACATTGTTGAAGGCTGATGACAAAACTGTGTAATTCGTGTTTGAAATGTTACTTATTATATTCCTTCTACTGTACTAACCCTCTAACATGCAAACAATTTTGAAAAAATTCTCAAACCACAAAGATATTTATGGTTTTCTTTGAAGGCGTCACTGTGCGACACGCTCTAACAGTAGATTCTCCCAACCGTTTTTCCATGAAAATAAGACATAAGACAGGCTTTTAAAAAAATATTTCAACACTTAATTGTCTAGAATGGTATATAGAGCCAGTTCATTGCTTTGTGACGATTAACATTAACATAAACTGTAAATAAATTGTAATAATATAGTTGGGAGAATTAAGGAATCGATCAAATCAGTTTTTCCCAAGTTGTATCATTAATAATGGTCCATTTTCACTAAAACTTTTAGATTATCTTTAATTGTACATCTAGCATAAAGTCACTACCTTAGCAACATTTACTCTCATCTGAACAATGTTAACAAGTGCATTAAATGCATCGGTTTACTGGTGCATGCATATACATACCTGCTCAGCCAGTTTAGGCTGAAAGCGAGTGAGCCTGAAGATGAGATTCCTTGTCTGCTGTAGGTTGATGTTGTCTCGGATTTGTTGAAACAGGAATGGAAAGCCCTACAGACAAGAAACACAACACTCTATCAACATCTGCAACATGGTGGACATCTAATCAAAACATAACCACCTTCTCTAAAACAATTGCATATCTTTATTGTTTAATGGACATAACCCTAAATATTTTTTTTTGCAGACATTGCCAACTCTGTGACATATAATTTTTTCTGAAGTAAATGTTTCAATTTAAAGATAAACTCCAGTACTGGTAAAAAAAAAAAATTAATTCTCACAGAATCAAACGAAACTTACACTGAATGTTCAAGATTACAAATAAATGACATGTGCCAAACAATTTTGGAAGAAAATGTATACTGGCTGAGTAATGAGCATAGAAAGACAAGGAAACCAAGGTAGTACCATCCCCGACACCATGTATAGCTTTCTATGTGAGTGTTTGTTACTTTACCAAGACTCGGTCAAATTTATTATGATTTTGATGACTCCAGAACCTTGCAGTGCACACCAATACTTACATGCTACATGATCAACTGTTTCTGATCCTTTCACTTCTTTTCTTTCACAATGCAATCGCATTACCGGTACTAAAGTTTATCTTTAACTGTGCACTACATATATCATTAGACACACTAAGAATAATATCTATTTTTCATTGATAACCATGAAAATGGAAATTCATGGAATGCCATTACAAGGCAGTGGGGAAGGACCTCAAAAGATAATAATAATAATAATAAAAACGTTACTTATAAAGCGCTTACCACCGAAGTCTCTAAGCGCTATAAGATATGTCGTCAGTTGCTAATTTGCATTTGATCAATTATAACTTTAAAAATGACTACATTTTAAATATTCCTTATGGATTATTCTCTAACTTCTACATATCATTTCCCTCATTTTTCTGCTTTTACTTTAAACAATTTTATCTAAATATCTTTAATGATGAATGAAATAAATTTGGCTATCTTAATGTATTGTCAGAGAAGATTTGCCTCTTTATTACCTTTCCCCCAACTAGCACAGCATAGTCATTGTGAGAGAGAAGCAGCCTTCGGTCCGTCCTGGAAGACTCTACAAGATACGCTATCAGAGAGATCATCTTCTCCAACGATGTCGGCTTGTACTTGTCCTCTGTCAGTGATATGACATCATCGTCGTCGTCTTCATCGTCGTTCTCGTCATCGGATATCACCTCCACCTTCAAATACAAACAACCAAACAAAACCATTAGTTACTAAATAACATTGTTTACTACTTAGCCACACAAATTTTAACTACATAGTAACAAAGCCCATGAGAATCATAACTTCCTTAGAGACCTTTATATCCAAGCTGAAATCTTATCTTTTGTAACAACACCTGTACTTGGCACTATGAAACTCATCCAAACTCTCTCATTCTTTCAATTTCTCTTGTGCGCCTAGGAATAGAAATGTCTAAATAGATGGCGCTATATAAATGCCTATTATTATTATAATTATTTGACTTACAAACAATAACAATCCCTAATAATGGTATAAGGAGCAATTTTTGGTGTCATAAAGGGATTATTCTGAAACACATCATTCTGATATTTGCTAAATATATTTGAAACAGTTCTACATTTAGTAAGCCCTTTATCTCTTGAGCTCTACGTTTTAGATCACAGCTATTATAATGATGCAGAAAATATGTTCCTCCTCATTGCGCATTTATCTAGATGTTGAACTATTAGCATAAGCCATGTGATGAGCTTCTGTACTCTTTACTTAACCAGTCTCTTGACATCATAACATGATCTGCCTGCTATGACGTCATTCTATTAAAAATTAGTAAAACTGCTAAGAGAAGTGCATAATAATTAACAACAAATTCATATTCAAATATTTTACTTTGTTAATGTTCGTTGCAGACTCAATCTCAATCTTTAAAGTAGCTTTCTACAGGGGTGATAGTGAGCACTAAAAAAAAAAAGTTTTTTTGTTTTCCCCTCAACCTGGCCCACCTTGAGTAAAAAAAAAAAGAGGATTCGCTGGGAAAAAATGGCATTTAACAACATTCCCCCCTTTCGAATAAGAAATTTGGGACAAAATTGGGGGGAAAATAGGGCAAGATAGGGAAGAATAGAGAAAATAAGAGGGAAATCTGGAAAATCCGGATAAAATAGGGAAGACAAAAAAATTGGATAAAAAAAAAAAAAAAAAAAATCTGGATTTTTTTTTTTTTTTTTTTTTTAAATCGGGAAGAAAAAAAAATCTGGAAAAAATCGAGAAAAATCAAAAAAAATCGGGAAACCGATTTAAATCGGGTTTTTATCAGGCCTGCTTTCTACGATAAGGTTACTCACATAATCAGCTGCTTTGGTGCCCAGGTAGAAGTTTGCCATGATGGATATGGCCTCTACCGACGTCAGGAACTGAGCCTGTGTAGAAGGAGAAGAAGAAGGAGGAGGAGAAGGAGGAGGAGAAGAAGAAGGAGGAGAAAATGAAATTGAAGAATGAAGGAATGAAAAAGAAGATGGAAAAAGAAGGGGGAAAGGGAGATATAGGAGGATGAAAAGGACAAGAACGAGAAAGGGAAGAAAAAGAGAAGGAAGAGAGGAAGGAGGAGATGAAAAAGGAGGAGAAAATGAAATAGGAGCATGAAGGGATGAAGAAGAAGAAGGAAAAAAAGATGGAAAAGAAGATGGAAAAGAAGATGGAAAAGAAGATGGAAAAGAAGGGGGAAAAAAAGGGGGACAGGGAAGAGAAAATATAGGAGGATGAAAAGGACAAGAACAAGAAAGTGAAGAAAAGGAAGAGAGGAAGGAGGAGATGATGAAGAAGAATTTAAACGGATGATAGTTTTCAAATTCTTCAATTAAATCTAGGACAAAAAGGCAAATATAACATAGGGGATATTGATACTCCCAACTGGCAACAAATTTAATTGACTACAAAAAGAGCATGACCTTCGTAAAGTTTCACCATAAAAAATGAATTAATTTGAAAAACAAAACGAGACAAAACAAAAAACCAAGGGCTATCAAAGTTGTCACATGATCTTACCTCGTCTTCACCAATCTTTGCGAAATCATAGAGAACCGAGAAGTACTCTGTCAGGTGTTTGCATTGTGGACGTACTCCAACCGAGATCTTGAGGAAAAGATAAACGGTACAAACGGTAATAATCAATCTTGATACATTCAAACAATCATAGTACAACTAAATCTCAATAACTCACTTTAATAATGTCTTTAAGAATTTGAACTATTGATAAGTTTACTGGAAACAACACTACATTTATTATTGATACCATGTTAATCTATGCACCATATGTACCATTCTAGGACATTAAAATGAGATGATAGGTTTAGCTTTTTCTATGTTTGAGGAGAAGGCAAATTTTTATGGGAAGTAATGATATACTAGTAATGAATAAACAGTTTGAAAAATATGCAATTTTCCTCTTTACTTTTTTTAAATGCACTCTCTGTACAATATTTACATAGTGAGCTATTTTATTCATTTTCTTCATTTCTTTTAGAAACATCTCATTTTCATTCCAAAAAACAATTAGGATACGTTGCCTTAAACATATGAAGAGTTTTATTCCAAAAGGGGCTACATCCACTTTTATCGATTTACCACTTTTTCTTGTAAGTAATCACTTCTTTTTGTATGTATGGTAGGAATATAAATCTAGCAATGAATGCTATTTTTTTCATAAATTTTGACAATTTCAATGTTTGTGGATTAAGCCTCTTTTGGAATGAAACTGCGGTCGACTGTCATATTTTGATTGTTGAACTCATTTTAACGATTCATATTAAATGCAAAACACATTCTATGACTGACTCACCACAAGGAGGAGTTTCTTGATAAATCTTGTCACACAGGATACATTGCCAATCTCATCCGGCTGAATATCACGTTCATCATGATTGCTAATAGCGGGGAAAAAACGTACAATTGTGTGAAGACTTGAATGACTACTGACAAGTTGTCATGAAATTGCAAGCGACATATACTTTGTATGTAATGTACACGCAAGACTCTCTGTGAACTCTAATATTGGATATTTATTTAGCGCACATATCCACCATGCATGGTGCTCAAGGGGCTCCAACTATTACCCTGGCTCTGCTAGGCAGCAGATTTTGGCGCTCACAGCATTCAAGGAATTGCTTCCTACCGGTACCTTTAAACACTTGGGTGGAGAGTGGCAAATGTACATAAATATCTTGTCAAAGGACATTAGTGCCGTGGCGGGACTCGAACCGTAGACTTATCCACTAGACCACAACACCTCTACCATTATTATTTAACTTATAACTTATTATTATTTGTACAGATTCAAATGATTTCTGTGATGCATTTTCATTTGTAGTTTCACCATTCTGCATCTTCATCTCCTGCTTTGTCTATTAACATTATCACTTGGTTGATCAGCACATACTACATTGACATTTGCTATGTAGTCAATATCTAAAACTAGCCCAAATACAAATCGTAATCCTAACCCTACACTTGACTCAAAACCTTAATGCAAGACTACCCTAACCCTATATATTTGATGAAATAAAGCCTAAAACTCTAATGGGGCGTTGCAAGAAAGTTGCGATTGATTGCAAGTTGCAAAATTTGCAACTGATATTTGCAATCGATTGCAACTCAACTTTGTTGCAACGCCCCAATAGTCTCCTAAATTTCCTGGGACTTTGTTAGGATTAAAGTTTTACCAATTAAGTTAAGTTAACTAGATCTAACTTTTATTCTCCCCCCCCCCCCTCCCCTCTCTCTCTCTCTATCTTACTAATGGAGCGTTGCAAGAAAGTTGAGTTGTGATCAATTGCAAATTTGCAATAAATCGCAAGACTTATGCTTAATTTTGGGGATTAGCAATCGATTGCAACTTTCTTGTATGCAACGCCCCATTAGATCATCTATTTGTTTTCTATCTTGTATCATGGCACTTACCCTTCTATGACGGCATGCAGGTAGAGTGGTGCATGTTTCTCTCTCAGCTGTCTGATCACATGGATACATAGCCTCTGAAACAACTGAGAAGTGATAACAATACATCTTTATGTCAAATGGTTGTTCCTATTGTTAGATCATTGAGGAACGAGAGTGAAAGGTACAGTGAGTGAATGTGATTCTCTTAAAGGCCAAGTCCACTCCAAAAATAATTTGCTTTTAATAGATGCGGAAAAACTAGAGAAACAGAGCGAACAAAATTGAGTAAAATCGAATTACTAATAAGGAAAATTACTCTATATTAGTGCATCCACACAAAACATATTACTATCGATATAACTTGGATACTGGTGTGAGGAAATAAGATTCTTAGGGGGGAAATAGGAACAGTATATTATCATTATAAATTAATGGATAGTGACGCAATGATGTAACAGACTCATGAGTGAGTTGCCAATTTGTCTTGTGATTTTCAAAGTATTTAATGTCATTAAAAGTTCATAACTTTTTTATTAGTTATCTGATTTTACTCAAAGTTTTTGGATTGGATTATCTGATTTTTCTGCTTCTATTGAAAGTAGGTTATTTTTGGAGTGGACTTGGCCTTTAATACTCAAAGGATAACTATTCACATCTAAAGATAAACCATTTAGACAGGGTGATTGCACTTTATCCAATGCAGTAATCACACTACCCCCCCCCCCCCCACTACACAAAAGTATCATCAAACTTAGGTACAATTTTTCAATATCTTTAGCTTTCAAAAATATGGTCATTTTGAGAGCAATACCTTTGATGTGAATACTGCGATGGCATTCTTCCTTGTATGGATTTTAAAATATTTTAAAAAATACATTTTTGAAACCTGAACCAGAACTCAACTTTCTCTTTCTATT
>JAVYIG010002882.1:142500-222831 GCA_035222895.1 Strongylocentrotus droebachiensis
GGCCGGCAGCTGCTTTGGGTCAAAGGGCTTGACCTCTGCATCATTAAACATGAACCAGCGATCTTCCTCCTGATCCCTGTGAACACGATCCTGGATGAAGCTATAGTAATGGCCGCCGTCAGCTGTCCCGGTGTGGACCGTCACACCGATCAGCTCGTAGAGATAGCTCTGGGGTGGTTGACTACTGCTCGTTGATGCTACATCTGGTAAAGAGGAAAAACACACAAGAGCTTGGGTTCAAACATGATTTCTTCACCCTTGGATCAAAATGAAAGAAATATGGCTTTGTGGTATCCCATAGTGGTGACTGAGAGGACAAAAACAATTTTTAAAGGGCTTAGGTAACTTTCTCTCAGATTCTGAAACAAAATCCTGGATTTAGCTCATGCTGCAATCATAATTATAAACCTTTAGGTCAGTCAGGAACCCCATGAATTTTACAAGCCAATCGATTGTCTGATTATCAAGATATTTATGATTGGAAATCAAAACCAAATTTTGCGTTTTCCTAACAGTTTTCATAACACTACAGTCTATTGGGGAAAAGGAGTATGGTAAAACCTGTCACTCAAAGATTTTTACTTTTTTTTAGGGATTCAATATTACACCATATCACAGACACTGATAACACGTAGGGTTGTGCATCTCAGATTTAACATTGTTAAACGATGCCTTTAATGATTGTCGGTAATGATGTAAGAAGAAATTGACCAGTGCAACATAATTTTTACCCGGAAGTTGTACAAGTCATACTTCATCAAAGGCATGAAGTTTGTAAACACGTCAACTTCAGAGATGATATTGATAAGGTAGTCATGAACATAAAATTCATCTTACCATCACGTAACACTCTATGAAAAGCACTTTTATAGGCATTTCGCAGATCCTTATAGAGAAATCAAAATCAAAATGGTTACTTATATACTTGCTTTTCAAAGAAGAGCCATATGGCTGAAATATGCCACCGTGCTAAAATAAAATAAACAAAACAAAACAAAACTTACCAGATCCCCTGCCTTTACTAATGAGTGCCTCCTCCGTGTAGCCCGACATGTCAAGTTGCCTTGGAAAGGAGAAGTGTGTGTTGACTTTCTCCTTCATCATGGTGACCATGTTGAATGTGTACCTCATGGTGTTGAAAGATAGGATCTTGGGTAGTGTCTTGAAGCAGGCCCTATGAGAGAGAAAGACAGAGAGAGGGAGAGAGGGGTAGGGAGGGAGACATAGGGACAGAGAGAGAGAGAGAGACGGTGGGAGAGGGAGGGAAAGAGAGAGAGAGAGAGAGGGGGGGAAGAGAGAGGGAGGAGAGGGGGGGGGGGGGGGGGGGGGAGAGGGGGAGAGAGAGAGAGAGAGAGAGAGGAGGGATGCGGTAGGGAGAGAGAGTGTGTCAAATGGTAAGAATCAGAACTGCAGAATACCCCACTACAAACAATACCCCTTATGTTAACCCTGACCCTAACCCTGACCCCATCTCTAACCATATCTCAAAGTTTATCCTAGACCCTAAACCTGACACTAACTCTATCCTTGATCCTAACCCTTAACCCCAACTTCAATCGTAACAATGACCCTAACCCTAACACATTTTACTGATGCCTTGTGGGGGTACTGTACAATTGAGCCATGAGTTCTTGGAGAGTCTTGCACAAAATTTTACAACACAATATCTGACCTCTCTCTTATCACTAGTTCGTATTATAAGAAGTAACTGAACACGTATCATCAACAATACCATGCACTAAGTGCACAAACTGAGAGACCAGTTGATCGCAAACTGACGTCCACTCCAGGTAGTCAATAAGATCTGGGGGGGGGGGGGTGTTTCACAAAGATCCTTAGTTGAACTTATCTCTAAGTTGATCTTAACAATTATGGAAAGCCGTTAGCATCTATGAAAATATTTTGCAAAACTTATTTTAAAAAGGCATAAAATGTTGATTAAAATCATTCATATTTTATATTATCAAGAAGATTTCATGTTCTTGATGTGGAAATTATAAAAAGTCTAAAATACCTAAATTTTCGCTTTTGAATATGTCTTATTTCAAGACTACAAATGGCTATCCATAACTTTTAAGTCCAACTTAGAGTTAAGTTCGACTTACGATCTTTGTGAAACACCCCCCAGTTATTGGATAAATTCCTACATGGAACATTGTATGTACCCACAATTGTACTTCTTCCACTCATCCATTCTGAAAATTTGTACTACGTCTTACAGTAACATAAAAACGTCTACATGACACATACACAGTCCTAACTAATCAAGAGCTAATTACCTCTTCTCAGCTCTCACTTTCTTGCCACATTGTGAGCAGGTATACATGTTATCTCCTTCCAGCGTGTCCTTCACTGTTACTTCATCCAGAGATTCCTGCGCAGAGGGTAAAAGAGCATTTTATTTGAGATTCATATTTTTTCTTTTGACCTACCTTGACCTAAGCCTTCCACACCATCTGGGAGATGTGTGATGGCTTCTGCTTCATGACCTCAAGCCAGATCTTCCTATATTGTGATGTTCTGGTCGCTTCTATGAGGGATCCTAGACATCTAGTAGCACAATCGGCCTTTACACAATCTTACCATTTCTTGGCTGGTCTGCCCCGGGGTCTATCACATTGAATATTAGAAGTTAGGAGTATATGTTGGTATCGTGATGGTCTCATCCTGTTAACGTGGCCAACGAATCGCAGTAGTTTGGGGCTATTTTGTTCAGAATGGTTTCATCAGTCCTTGAGTCTTCCGAATTGCTGTATTTCTTATTTTATCTAGTCTGGTTACACCCAAGATTTTTTGGAGGCTTACATGTAAAAAGTTACTTTGCGCGAGCGCAGATACCATACAGTGCTTTTTGTCTGCGATTCCAAAATGATTGTAACATTAAGTCATCTTTCCAGCGGAGATTAACAGACAGTGTCTCAGATTTTCTGTGATGTTTTACCAATCTTTACTCCAGAAAAGGATAAGGTAAGAATTCTTTAATATTTGAGGCCTGGCTGTTTCTATATAAATTTATGCGACATCCCCTTGAGCCTATAAAGACAGCAAGGCCTTTCATAGCAGTCTTTATTTTTTATACTTGAAACTCATTACAAATATCCAAGAGAGGTTAGCTACTTACATATAGATTCTTCATATCAGCCACTTGACATCTGACAGTGAAGAATTCCTCTGTCGTCTGGCTCACGTGAGGGCAGTCCTACACATGGATAAGGAATATGAGGTGATTTAGAATTCTTGGAATAAGGAAGAGATAACAAGGCAAAAGCCAATGTTATATATATAACATACGACTGTCATATGCATAGATACCAACCTCTTGACACAAAAAACAGACTGAATATCCTTAAAAAATCAGATTTTGTAGAGAAAAATTAGATTTTCCCAAAAAATTGACACTACCATTGGCCCGGGGGCGTTATTTTTTTCTGCGGCACAGATTGGGGCTTTTTTTTTTAAAGGGGTCTTGATTTACAGACTAATAGTGGTCGTGTGCGTACTAGTAGTAGAGGTCTGTTTTTAATAGTGTTACATGTAATCCACTACCGTATGGAAAATCATTACATCAACAATTAAAATGAAATTGGAAATCTGAAGAGGAGGCAGCACGTCAATAAGGAGAACATCACAATAATTAGTCAATAAAACTTAACTTAAACGAAGAGGAATGTTATCTAAACACATAGTTCGCGATGGATATTCAAACTTCTTCGCAGCGCTATGCGCTAGCGAACATGACTAGTCTCACGTACGTGCAGACACTATTCAGAAGGGAAAGAACGTACTTCCCATAGGCTCAACAAGTACCATGCCCCAATCTGTGCCGCAGAAAAAAATAAAACGGGGCCAGTAAAATTTCAGAAAAATATTTTACTGGTAAGAACGGTCAAGTAAAATGTTTGCTATTTCATTAAACTGTGTACAGCAGTAGTGTGGTCAATGAAAATTCATTCTTTCATTCATTTAATCCTCCATCCACCCATTCATTCATTCAATTTAATTTGTAAATTATTAATGTATTCATATTATCTGAAGTTATATAATAGATAATATATAATAATAATATAAATAAGATAATGAGGGTGCTGCTATAAGCTCAATTTAAAAAGAACGTAAATCTGTAAGAAGCACAAGCAATATTTAATGACTATCAAATCTAGGATAACTTAAATGTGCAAATCTGAAGAACTGAGAATGAGAAAAAAAAAATATATTCTTGGCATCATTCATAAAAACATTATACAAAGCGACAATGTCCTCCTTGCTTTTCATACATTGAGTAATATCTGTATATGTGATATATCTGTACACGATATCAATAATCAAGAGAATTAGTTGTACAGCACCATCTAATGTAATACTGTAACATAGGATTGCTGAGATCAGATATTAGATTATCTTAATCTCAAGATAGACATCCTATGCAATTTTAATCTTGCATTGAAATCCCCCTCCCTTGGCCACTGATATGACCAAGCAAGGTCTACAGGCATGCTTCATTATACTTCAAGAATCAACTTCTTAACCCTTGAACTACTGAAATGTTCTTATTCCTATAGGCTTATTACATGGACCACTCAGTTCCAACAGCTAACTCTATTTTAAAGTTATAGTACCGTAATTAACAGTGTATAAACCGCCCTCGTGCATTAACCGCACCCCTCTTTTTGCCGACTCTGTCGGCAGCAAGCCAGGTCCGTGTTAAAAAACCCACGCGGGAAGGCCTTTCATTTAACTGCGAGGTGCAGCTGAATGTGTAAGATCATTAATGTAAATTAAAAAAAAATAGAGGACCTAGGATAGAACCTTGTGGTACGCCATGTAATAGAAGAAAAATTTGAGAAATTATTATTATAAACTACATATTGAGATCTATCAGAAAGATTACTTTCAAACCAAGATGACAGACAAATTTTAGTGTTGTTCTAGTTTCCGAGTGGTGAGTGAACACACCGATTACTGAGCTGGGAGACATTGCCAGGCATAGCGCCAGGTGGAGGGGCATTAATCGAAACTTTAATTTTTTTAATTTTTTGTGTACCGTGTATAAGATGCACCCCCAACTTTGAATTTTTTTCGGCGGCAAAAAAGTGCGGTTAATACACCTAATTATGGTAGATCAAAACAAGACCAGTAGCCGGGATCATAAGGAACTTTAAATGACTAAAACAAGACAAAGACGGGTCTATAATGACTGCCTGAAATATCATCTTGAAATTATCTGGTGCTTCAAAAATTTGAATAAACATAGAAGAATGTTATGTATACTCTTTCAGATAATACTAAGAAATACCAAGCCATTGTAGTTGCACAGATTGAAAATACTATCCTACATATCAAAAATTAAAAACGTAAAATGTCTACACAAGGTATCATTACTCACCAGTGACACGACATTGTTTGTCAGCTCTCCTTTGAACAAGCTACTCACAGTGTTTTTCTGTTGAGAATAAAGCACACACGAAATATTCAAAGAAACAGTTCTTCAATTTAAGAAGACCACGTATGGATTGTCAATGTTACATGTAGAAGACTGGTTCATGTTGAAATGAAAGACATTGCTAACTGGAAATTGAAATATTTAAGGGCACTGTTTGATGCATGAAGTGTCTTCACTCAGTTCACTAGTGTCTGGGTTATCTCAGAGCTGCCAACCTCCAGGACAGAAAATCAGTAATCACAAGGCTCAAAATCAGTAATTTGGGGAATAAATCATTAATTTCCTTTGCGGCACTACGAATCTAAAAAAAACGGCACGCCAATGATTATCTGATATTTTTGGTGATTTTACTCACACAAAGTTGCTAAATATTGATTTTCAGGTCATCACAACACATCAGTTTTCCATGAAAAATTAATGTAACATAGGATGCCAAGATCAGAGATTAGATTATCTTAATCACAAGATAGACATCCAATGTACTTTTAATCTTGCATGGAAATCCCCCTCCCTTGGCCACTGATATAACCAAGCAAGGTCTACAGGCATGCTTCATTATACTTCAAGAATAAACTTCTTAACCCTTGAATGCTGGTGATGCAAATGTCAGAAAAGGAATTTACCATATGGGGAAAAGAAAGAGCATTCCATAAAGCTCATTAGGCATAAAACTGAAGGCTAATCCTGGTGAGTGACAGCACCTGTATCAGGTAAACACTGAATGGTGTCAAATTCCTCATGAGAGCCCACTTGTATGTGTCTGTCTTTAAAGTGACTCGGCAACATTGCCTCAGATTCTGAAACAAAATCCTGGATTTAGCTCATGTTGCAATCCTAATTGTAAACCTCTAGGTAAGTCAGGAGTCCCATGACTTTTACAAGCTGATCGCCCGTCTGATTATCAAGATATTTATGATCGGAAATCAAAGTTTCATTTTTTGTTTCCTAACAGTGTTTATAACACTATACAGTCTATTGGTGAAAATGAGTATGGTAAAACTGGTCACTCACAGATTTTTACTTTTTTGAGGCACTTCATGATCATTTTGAAGCCCAATTTGTTTAGGGCTTCAATATTACACCGCATCACAGACACTGATAACACGTCGGGCCAAGCATCTTTGATTCAACATTGTTAAACGATGCCTTTAAGTGACATAACTACCTCACCCTCAGTTACAAATAAATGAAATTACCAGTCTGGGAGTGATCTCCTCCATCTTGCTGATGAGATCGGTGAAGAATTCCGTCATGTCCTTCTGCTCTGCCGTGTTGAGGGGCTGCTTGTCCATGGTGTACACTCTGCAGAAGCTACGGGGGTTGTATGCCTTTCTCTCGCTCTCCTGCAGGTAGGCGAACATCCGCTGCGTCTCGCTCAAGATGCTGGCATGCTTACTCGCCTCACTCACCTAAACAAACAAATAATACCAATATACATTTGTGATAATAAAAGTATTGATATGGTTTTATGTCTCATCAACACAAAATATTGTTCATTCTGAGGGTCCTTTCATCATATTACCCTGGCTTTAGGCCAGTTATCATAAGCAAGCATTTAAGGAATTTCTTTTGACCTGGTACCGGTACTCATTTAAATCTTGCAGTGACTGGAAGAGCGAGGGGAGGAGGAGTAGGGGTAGAAGGAGGATTCTGTGGAATTGATCTTGAGGAGAATGAATTACTTCATAGAATATGGCACAGAGAGTTGTGGCATTCCATTGTCGCTAACGTCTCAGGACATGGCACGTAAAGAAGAGTTATTTAATGCAAATGGATAAAGAGTGGCAAATGGAGAAAATGTCTTGCCAAGATATATCAGTGCTGTGGCATGGATTCAAACCCTGTAGCACATGCTTCATACGCTTATCCACTAGACCATGACATTCACGTCTACTTGTCCATCCAGTGGAGTTACATGGTAAAGGGACCAAGGCTATGAAATCAAAACAGATGAGGATGATCTGATTCTCATGATGTGACATTTTCAGAAATATAAGAGGTGCCTTGTCAGCACCCTTGTCCAGGGAGAATTTTCCCTTGGTATTTATTTTTCTGAAGTTCCCCACGTGTGGTACTAGCAGGTTATCAGTGTTATGCACCGGCAAGAACCCGGTGGATAGGCTTAACTAGGTACCCACTAGGTATGTCTTCATCAGCTCGAGATATTTTGCTCAGCGTTTGCGCATAGTGCGAGTCTTCGGGCTGGTGAAGACGCACAGGACAAATAGCGGGATATTTTGCAAACTAGCCCAAGATATGTTGGACTGATTTCCCGAGCAAATAGCCTGCTATTTGCGCCTTCACCTGCCAAATAGCCCGCTGTTTGATGATCGGGCTAATATCCAGGATCAGATATAGCGGGCTATTTGGCAATCTCGAGCTGATGAGGACAGGCCTACTGAGAAATCAAATGACATTGAAAGGTGAGAGTCAGAAAAGCAATAACTCCTTTCATTCTATACAGAGTTAAAGCCCTTCTGGCTCCCAACTGACATACAAGCATACATACCTTTGCTTGCAGGATGGGAGCTCTTGCTTCAGGCATCATGAAGAGCTGCTGCATACACGAAGCCATGTAGCAGGTCGCACCAAGGTTAGTCAGACCAACGTAACCACACGATGACCGGCTATCATCCTGGGGCCAGTACTCCCACGGGTAAGGGGGATGGGTGTCTGAGGGAAAGAGAAGAGGAAGGAGAAAGATGGTGGAGAAGGAGGAGGAGAAGAAGAATGAAGGAGAAGGAGAAGAATTAGAAGAAGAAGAAGAAAAAAAAGAAGAAGAAGATAAAGACAAACAAATACAAGGAGAAGACGTAAAATGAACAAGAAGAAGGAGAAGACAAAGAAATAGAAGGAGAAAGATGGAGAAGAAAAAAGAAAAAGGAGAAGAAGAAGAAGAAGAAGAAAAAGAAGGAGAAGGAGAAGAAGAATGAAGTAGAAGACAAAGAAATAAAAGAAGAAGACATAGAAGAAGAGGAGAAGGAGAAACAGATAAAGAAGAAGAAGGAGAAGAACAGAGGAAATAGATGAAGTAGAAGAAGAAAAAAAGAAGAAAGAAGAATGAAAAGAAGAAGAAGAAAAAGAAGAAGAATGAGAAGACAACAAAATAGAAGAACAAAAAAGAAGAGGAGAAGGAGAAACAGATAAAGAAGAAGGAGGGGGGAACAGAAGAAATAGAAGATGTAGAAGAAGAGATGAGAAGAAAAAAAAGAAGAAAAGAGAAGAAGAAAGAAGAATGAAAAGAAGAAGAACAAAATGAAAACGATTAAAAATGAAGAGGAATAGAAAAGAATATGGTTGTGCAGCAAATGATCTGGCAATTGCTCTACGGCCAATATCCTACACTAACAAAATTCCTAAAGAATTAAAACTTCAGTCAAACACTAGTCAGTATCTAACCCTAACCATTATCCTAAACTTAAAGTATAGTCACTTTTACTCTTAGTCTTTTTAACACACTAAATATTCATATTATTCTTTGAAACCTTTGAATCTACCTTCAACCAACAGGATGGAAAATTGTTATCCAAGTTAAACCCACAGTGCGTTAATCTTCATTTCATGAAGCCTGCACTTTTCAGGAAGAAGAAGAAGAAGATACTCCTTTTATAGAGCTGTAATATTTGTGACATAAATTTATCTACCAAATGATTGTACCTCCACAATTAATAGCAAAACATTCCAGACTTACTTGGTGCATGTTGTTGGAACATGACCTTGTGTAGCAATGTATAATTAGCCTGGCATTCTCTAGCCAGCTCTAGAAGGAGATCAAAGCCTGCTAGACGACTGGTTCTGGACTTGCATTTGGGTAGGTTCTGGTGTCCTGGGGTCGGCAGCGAGAAGAGGCAGTCAAAGACAGTCTTCACAAACTTCTGCACAAGAGAGGAGATGAAGAATGGGTAAAGGGTGATTCAAAATGTTAATTTCATTGAAGAGGAGGGTAAGCTCAAGGAGGAAAACATAACATAAAATCCTCTTAGAGGGACTTTGTTTAAATATTTCAGATGAAAGAAAATGGTGCAAAGGTAGTGACTTCAATGTTAGATATACAATTAAAGATAATCTGAAAGTTTGAGTGAAAATGAAACATTATTAATTGGGAAAACTGATCTGTTGATTCCATAATTCTCCCAACTATATTATTACAATTGAATGACATTTTATGTGAATGGAAATCGTCACAAACCTTGGCTCTATATACCATTCCAGACATTTAAGTGTTGAAAGATTTTTAAAAGCCTGTCTATTTTTTTTTTTTCATAGAAAAACGGTTGGGAAAATTCAAAAATGGTTGAGAGAATTTACTGTTAGAGGGTGTCGCACAGTGACACCTTCAAAGAAAACCACAAATATCTTTGTGGTTTGAGAATTTTTTCAGGATTTGTTGCATGTTAGAGGGTTAGTACGGTAGAAGGAATATAATGAGTAACATTTCATTAAGAGATTACGCAGTTTTTTCATTAACCTTCAACAACGTTACAGAGTCACTTTAATCAAAATATCTATCAATCATCCACAAGGTGCCGTCCCGGAGCCGGAGCGGGGGTGGGGGGCTATGTACCACAATCTTCCTCCATCATCATGCTATAAAAGTTCTATCAAATCATCCAGAAAGACATCTTACCTGCCCACCCTCACTGAACTTGAATGGCGGATTGTGCTTGACTGCTGCTGTACACAGCTTAATGAGACCAGCCAGAGCTAAGTCCTCTATGGTGCTGTGACGGCCTTCAAGGATGGGACGGCTGAAAAGAACAGATTGATAACAAAAATTGTATTAATTCATCTAGGATAGGAATTATTTTAAGAGCTTAATTGATCACATTGCCTTCTTTAAATTGGTAGCAATAATATTTTTCAATATTGCTAAATGGTTCTCGTAAAACAGTCTTGTATCTGAATGTAATATATTTATTTTTCATTATTCTCATAAAAAAGTCTTGTACCTGAATGTGATACAGATAGACAATAGCTTTGTCAAAAATTTCATAAAATTGACATTTAGTAATATTATTTGTTAGCATCTCAACACGATGTATACTACAGAATCTAAAAGAGGGGGGGGGGGGAGAGAAGACAGACAGACATATCTATATATGTCCAACATACTGAGATATGATGAGAGAATAACAGAATAGAGGCATAAAAGAAAATAATGTACACCTAGAATCACTGTTCAAGGCTAACCAAACTGGGCCTTTTTGTGCTCTTGATTCGATTCCATCAAATGTAAAACTGTAACATAGGATCCTGAGATTTGAGATTAGATTATCTTAATCACAAGATAGACATCCAATGTACTTTTAATCTTGCATGGAAATCCTCCTCCCTTGGCCACTGATATGACCAAGCAAGGTCTACAGGCATGCTTCATTATACTTCCAAGAATCAACTTCATAACCCATTAACTACTGAAATGTTCTCGTTCCTATAGGCTTATTATATGGATCATTTTCCATAGGCTAATTATCAGCTTTCTCTATTGTAAAGTTATAGTAGTTATGAGGTATAATAACAAATATTTTTAAAAAAAAAGGGGGGGGGGTAATAAACAGACAGACATATGAAGAGAAAAAGGGACAAATGTACCACAAACGGAGATATGATGAGAGAATAACAGAAAAGAGGCATAACAGGAAATAATGTACACCTAGAATCACTGTTCAAGGCTAGCTAAACTGGGCCTTTTTATGCTCTAGATTCCATCAAATCATAATAATATTAATAATAATAATAAAATATTCATTTGTAAATTCCATCATATCATAATAATAATAACAATAATAATATATTCATTTGTAAAGCGCAATAAATCATCCTGAAATCTCA
The DNA here is from genome assembly GCA_035222895.1 of Strongylocentrotus droebachiensis. Lineage (NCBI taxonomy): Eukaryota > Metazoa > Echinodermata > Echinoidea > Camarodonta > Strongylocentrotidae > Strongylocentrotus > Strongylocentrotus droebachiensis. The sequence continues at coordinate 153,773 of JAVYIG010002882.1, forward strand.
ATCTTACCTTTCAATCTTCTGGGAGAGGAGCCTGGTGAAGGAGTCTAACTCAGCATTGACCTTTTCTGGGTCAATCCTGCCTGCTCCTACCCCTACCCCGCTAGCATGGGGGCTGTCCCCCTGCCAGTGGAGGTTGTCCATCAGTAGACACAAGAGCCAGAAGTAGTCACGGCAACTGGGGATGCTGTCATCGCAGCTCTTGTCGCTGCCCTGGAAACCAATGAAGAGAAATACAAAAATTCAGAATACTCTATAAGACAATATCTTGGTAAGTTGTTGATTTCACAGTAATTAACACAGACCTTTTACAGTACATGTTTGCACATGCCTTGCCAGCCCGTTTTGCTAGTTGTTAAATTCACAAACTTCATGAAAATTAAATCCTTGCAAAATAATGGTGTATACAGTACTGGTGGAGTTGAAATATATGAAGGTAATCTGGAATTTCTTGATGATTCTTGGAAACCAATTAATTTTTGCTTTGCAGAGCTCAATAATTGAAGCACTTTGATCACTTTCTTAATTAAGGTGCTACAAACAAAAAAAGGTTATTATTATCACTTTTGTTACACAATTTGCATCAAAGTAAAAATAGTTATAATAATAATACTTACATTTGTACAGCACTTAATACTATGTTTTTAAGTGCTTTACAATGTAATTATTGTTACCCTGACATTGGATTCAATTGCTCATCTGCACATGATAGCGCGCATGCTCTGCTCCCTCGGGAGTATTCTGACCAGGCGCCATTTTAAGAGCGTACACGTGCCAATCCAACCACATTAACATTTGCACCCTGCCGGGTAGATTACTGCCTCCCCAAAGGTCATTAGCGCCGTGGCGGGACTCGATCGCAAACCATGTGACCCACAGTCTGGTGACGTACACACTAGGCCACGACATCTCTACATTTGCCATTCTCCACCCGGGTGTTAAATAGGTAGGAAGGAATTCCTTGAATGCTGTGAGCGCCGAAATCGGCAACCTAGCAGAGCCGGGTAATATTTGGAATGCCTTGAGCACCATGCATGGTTGATATGTACACTATATAAATATCCGATATTATTATTATTATTACAATGACAACGAGATCATTACCTTCTTGGGTTGAATGTTGAGAGCTGTATCAAGAGAGGTGAAGAGACTTCTCAGAAGAGACCATAAGAAATGTTGACTGGATGGATCCAGACCTTCACACAGTCTGAACAGACCATCACATACCTCTCGTCTGATGTAGATCTACAAGATAGGTTAAAATACAAACAAGGGTTCATGAATAAAACAGATACTTGACAGTGTCTGATTGGGAAAATTCAATGTAAAAGGAAGGGCGAGTTCTGGGGGGCGTTTCGCAAAACTCGTCATCAGTGACAAATGACAGATTTTGTTATAAGCTATTGAAATCTTTGCTTCTGATTGGTTATCAGCAGATTTGTCACTGATTTTAGTCATTTGTCATTGAAAAAGGCTTTGTGAAACAGGTCAGAGTAAAGGTCATCAATAATTTGCAAGGTTTTTTACTCTTTTGGTGGATTGATACGTGTATTACAGTAGAAATACCCCCATGAAAAGGATTCTGTAATGCCCTCATATTCCAAATGTGAGCAATAATGTTTGAAGCCTTTGAATCACCTCTCCATACCTGATGTGTGTGGCCCCATACACCCATACATGTGTGCGGTGCTATTCATTGTTTGAATTCTCTAGCGAGATTGGGTGAACTTGCTTTCTTCTTGATGATTACATAACATAAGAATAAACACTTATCCTTATACAGTCAAACCTGCTTTAGTGACCACCTATCTTCAAAGACCAAATTTTTTGTTACCCTTGAAAATGGTTTCTCATTGAAACATGTACTAAAGAAACCTGCACATAAAGACCACCTGTCTACAAAGACTACTTTTTGTGTTTCCCTTGGGCGGTCGCTATAGACAGGTTTGACTGTATAAAGATAAAAAGAACACCCACCTCATTGGTCTGGAGAATAAGCCTTCGTAGCCACTGGTCAAGCTTGTCATACTGACCGATAGCCATCTTGACTTCAGAGTCTGTGGACGCCCACAACACCAACAGCTTCATTGCATAATGAACAACTATAAACAAGGAAAATGCATGAAACAACTATAATATAATTATCTGATTTTTATTGCCCTGTTTCATTAAAACTTGTTATCAATTACAAGCTACATTAACTGTTATAAGCTACTGAAATCATGGCATTTGATTGGCTGAGAGTATTTCTTGTCATAGAAATTAAGCATTCTTTATTGATAACTAGTTTTATGAAACTGGCCCATATGTTTCCTTACAGCCTAGGGCTGATATTCAATTCAAGACTTAGATTGAGTCTATGTTTACTTAGCATTCAGCTTGGATAGCTCAAGTCTTATTCATATCACATCTACTATTTTACTTTAGCAAGCTGACCTTAATAACCCAAAAGACTATTAGCTATAGTTAAAACACAAGCTAATCCAAAATTACGCCCATTAAACATGTCTTGGTTAATACGTTTTCATATAGTTTGCTTACATAAGTGCGCAGCTTATAATGACCAGAAAAATGAATGGAAACCACTGTCAGCTAATTCAAGGCTTTGAATGAATTGGTTTGGGTCTTTTAACCATCTACCTTTGACCTTTGACCTTTGACTTTATGTAAGAGAACCAACATATCTTTGTACTCACCCCAATAGCCTGCCTGCATCAGGGTAGAGTCCCCTGGAGAAGCGGCCAAATACAACACACCCATCAGTCTTTCTAGCACTCCAGATTGTGAGAGAAGCTCCTGCATTATCTACAAGAACAAACATCAACATTTCCATGCAGGTAAATACTAAATAATACAATTGTAAATGCTTACTGTATTTTCAAATGCAAATCCGATCTTCTTTTTTCTGTACATATAATACACCTTCTATGAATACACTTTCAAAGCTTTTTTTTGTTTTACATGTAACCTATGACATTAACATAAATCATATACAGTAATGGGTCGTCGTAAGAAAAAGCTGGAATGGATGTTCTCTTTACTGGCAAAAGCAAATTATCATAATTCAGACAAAATGCAGTGTTATTACGAAGGGAAGAAGATGGGGGAGTGAGTCTTAAATAGAAAGGTGAGAGAAAGAGAGAGATAGCATCAGGCAGAATCAGTAGATATGCATTATACATCTTGTATCCTGTCCTTTGTGTCCCATCTTTTTATTCTTTCGTTTATTTAGACACTTTAAAATGGTTTATGAAAATATTTTATTAGGTTATATCTATTTTATTATGATTATTAGGACACTTTAAAATGATTTTTGAAAACAATGTTTGTATTATATTTATTCTTGGGAACCTACAAAAACAAGCTATGCTTTCCAGTAGGTTCCTGTTTCATTTCATAATTTTGAACTTACTTTGTCAACTATGTTCTTTATTGTGCAAACAATTGATATGAATTACAATCTACCATATTATTAACATATGCTACTAAAATATGCCCTCAGCAATCTAAAATAGCAGTGGACTTACTGCAGAGAACCTGACGGCGAGTCTGCCCGAGTCTGTGCTGTCCTTCCTGGCCCTGGCTGCTGTCCTGGCCCTCTTCCTAGGTACCTCCTCACTGGACGATGACGATGACGACGGTGGCTCATCAAAGACCTCGTCCAGGTCTCCGCTCGGTTCATTCAGGGCTTCCTCCGCTGCAAACTCATTGATGAGCTTCAGGACCGATGCTAGACATTCCTGCTGCCACTATCAAGATGGAAGATAATCAAGATTAAAGATAAACTTGAGTACTGGTGATGTGAATGAATTGTAAAAAAATACTAATTATTTTGAATGTTAATTGTTCTTTCACGAAGATCCCATGTCCTCCTGGGTATGGAATTGCACAATGGATTTTGAAAGACAGTACAGAGATTGTAAATTATACATGCTGGGGGTGTTTCACCATGATCCTAACTCGAACTCAACTCTAAGTTGGACTTAAACATTATAGAAAGCCATTTGTAGCCTTAAAATAAAATATACTAAAAAGCAAAAATTGAAGTATTTTAGACTTTTCTTAAATTAAAATACCACATTAAGAACGTGAAATCTCCTTGATTGATGAAATAAAATATGATTAATTTGAATCAACATTTTATGCTTTAAAAAAAAACTTTTACAAAATATTTTCAAAGATGCCAACGGCTTTCCATAATTGTTAAGTCCAACTTAGAGATAAGATCTTTCTGAAACACCCCCTGATCTACAATGATATCAGATAAATAAATAAAACTGCTATTAAATCACTTTTACACACTTAGAAAAATAAACATTTGTATCTTCTAATGTTACCTGCCCAGCATGGACCATTGTCGAGTCCTTCCTTTTTCTTTGCATTGTCTTTTGTCTATATCATGAAGTGACTTATTTATGTTCCTTAATTGGTGAACAAGAATCATAGTCATGAGGCAACCATTTCTATTTCATTTCTGTTACATGGGATGATGGGATCAGAGATTAGATTACCTTAATCCCATAAGAGACATCGATCATGTATTAATCTTGCATAGAAATCCCCCTCCCTTGGCCACTGATATGACCAAGCAAGGTCTACAGGCATGCTTCAGTATACTAAAGTGATCAAAGTCTTCAATTTTAAACAAGCAATGTAGGTAGTATCACATATGATGGAAAAGGGCAACATAAATTCTATATTTTATGTGTTTTAAGTCCAAACCAGATTGATTGATTCATCATAGCTCAACAAAGATAAGCTTTGTACTGAAGTTGCATATTACATTCTGGCAGATAAAGAGAGAGACAGACAGAGAGACACAGAGAGAGAGGGAGGAAGGAGGGAGAGAGAGAGGGAGGGAGAGGGAGGAAGAGGGAGAGAGAGAGGAAGGGAGAGAGAGTGGGAGGGAGAGGGAAGAGAGACAATGAGGAATAGAGAAAGAAAAAGAGAGATTTTAAAAAAAGCCTCCAAAATGTGACTTCTTTTCTTGTTTAGTATTACCAATAGGCATTTCTATACATCAGAAATAAAAAGATGAAATAAAGTAGCATCATTAATAAAATAGAATAACTAAAATTCAATAATATCACTGTAACTATGGTGTAAATGTACGATTTAAATCAAAAACACATAAAGGCTCATTCAGGCATGACAAAGCAAAAACCTGTGGTTTTTAAAAAATCATGATGGCATAAAGTGTAATACGCTTCACATCTGTGTATCTTACACAGAGCTAAGTGTATACACTCAAGTCCTTTGTTGTAAGCAGTTGCCATTCATGGCTCGCCGTGCCATATCTGAACGAGCCTTTATTGCTAAAATGCACATATTTCTCCCCATCCCCGAATTGTCAAACTTACAAAATTCCATTGTTTGTCCTCCCGCGTCTCGAGACAAGCCGACATGAAGATTCCAAACAGGTGCTTCAATCCTCCACAACTGATGAACTGCATGAAGAATAAGATATTTCCAGAGGAATGAATAAAAAGTATGAACATAACACAGATATCTGAGACTTCATGGACATGTTAAATTTTTTTTTTTTTTTTTTTTTTTTGTACGAGCCCTTGTTTTGTTTTGTTTTGTCTTTCTCGGGGGGGGGGGGGGGATGGAATGGTGGTGGACACAGGATTTTTGCAATTAGTGAAGGTTTCTAGCCGAGAAAATCGGTCATTTACATATCCACAAATTTCTGGGGGGTGTTTCACAAAGATCTGAAGTCAAACTTAACTCTTAGTTGGACTTAAACATTATGGAGAGCCATTTGTAGCCTTGAAATACAATATATTCTAAAGCAAAAATACAAGTATTTTAGACTTTTCATAAATTCCACATCAAGAACAAGAAATTTCCTTGATATTGAATCAACATTTTATGCCTTTTAAAATAAGTTTTACAAAATATTTTCTAAGACGCAAACGTCTTTCCATAATTGTTAAGTCCAACTTGGAGATAACCTCAACTTAGGATCTTTGTGAAACACCCCCTAGGTCTTTACATATGATTCTCCTTACCATTGTACTCCATGATCTCTGTGAGAGGACGTCCACATCACTGTCCATGTCATATACATTGGTTTCACTCTTACTCTGCAAGGAGAAAAAAAACAGTAACAGATTAAACTGCTTCGGCAAACACCCGTACAGAATGACCACCTGTCTGTAAAGACCACATTTTTCATTTTCATTGAACAATACAGTCAAACCTACTTTAGTGACAACATGTATACAAGGACCACCTGCCTCTAATGACCACAATTTTTGTTTCCCTTGAACTGTGTTTTCTCCTTGAAACATGTTTGGAAGGAACCTGCGCATAAAGAGCCAACTAGCCTCCTCAAACTTATCACCTTATTCATATCGTGTATACATGTCAATCAATGATTGACTGGATTAATTGGAAACCCAAGCAAATTCATGATACCATATTTATTGATTAAAATTCTCCTGACCTTTTTGACCTTCATGGCTGCTACCTCTGCCATGCTTGCTGAGTGCTCACTGGATCCCAAAGAAGCCTAATCAAATGAGGAAAACAAGATGAGGAAATGAATGTGATCAAAAAATATATCCATTACAACAACAGTCACTCGTAAAAACAACCATTAGCCAATAGTGTAAGCTCAGCCATTGCTTAATTCTGTTAGACACTGTGGGACACTTATTATGGTTTGTTAATGTGAAAGTTATACCGTGATTAACGGTGTATAAACCGCACCCCTCTTTTTCGCCCTTTTTCGCCCGACTCTGTCGGCAGCAAGCCAGGTCCGTGTTAAAAAACCCACACGGGAAGGCCTTTCTTTTAACTGCGAGGTGCAGCTGAATGTGTAAGATCATTAATTTAAATTAAAAAACAGTAGAGGACCTAGGATAGAACCTTGTGGTACGCCGTGTAATAGAAGAAAAATTTGAAGAATTATTATTATAAACTACATCTTGAGATCTATCAGAAAGATTACTTTCAAACCAAGATGACAGACAAATTTGAATGTTGTTCTAGTTTCCGAGTGGTGAGTCAAAACACTGATTATTGAGCTGGGAGACATTACCAGGCATAGCGCCAGGTGGAGGGTCATAAATCGAAACTTTAAAAAGCAGCAAAAAAGTGTGGTTAATACACCGTTTATTACAGTACTCTAATTTCTTTTATTCTCATCTTTTACCATTATGCATTGTAATATGATTCAACATGACAGTCCTGCACCTTTACTTATAGGTCATGACTTGGGTATCTCCATTGTACTTTTTCTTCCTTTGTTGACAAGTATTATTATCAATAAAGTGAACACAAGAATAAAAACAGCCCCAAACCATAAAGATACCCATTGTAAGAACATGAGAAAAGCCTACCACAGATTTGCTGCGTTGCTTCTTGGTAGGTTGCCCCAGAGCCTCGATGATCTGAAGGGAGTAGAGAAGCTTGTGGGGCTTGTTCTCGGTCAGTAGTTTGCCCCAGTCTACTTTGACTGGTGCTAGGTCACCTCCTGAGGGCGTCCCACTAGAATTCTGCCCATCATCCTTGGTCTTACTGACCTCTGCCTTTGCTTTGCTGGTGTTGGGCTGAAAAGGAAACAAACAATTATCCTTATCAATTATGCACTTATGTGTAGTACAGATCAAGATGTACAGTGCGAAGAGTTGAGAAAGGGAGACAATACTTGACAAGGGACTGTAAGTAAACATTATGCTGACTGTGACAAAATATTAAAAATGTACAGAACAGACACTCCTATTGGTGCTTATGCAATTGTCGCTCAAAACTGTATGTGTGTGCAGCCAGTTTTGTGGAGATATTGCCCAATGACTTGCCCTGATTTTAATTTGTTGTGACAATTACAATACTTTCACTCGGTAACAGAATTGCAGCAACATGTACAGTAATTTATGACAATAAAGAGCTAGACACCCGGGCCCATATTCATAAAACTTTACTAAGCTAGTTGTCAACAAATTATAAAGGCAGGTTTTTAGTACATAGCTAATTGACAAATAGGCTTAGCACAGTTTTATTAATATGGGCCCTGGAGCCCAATACATCTGTGGACTATAAAGTTAAACCAGGGGCCTGTTTCATAAAACTTGTTATCAATAACAAATGCTAAATATCTATGACAAATCTTCTCTCAGCCAATCAAATGCCACAATTTCAGTAGCTTATAACAGCTATTGTAACTTGTTATTGATAACAAGTTTTATGAAACAGGGGCAAGATTTAAATTAAGTCTGTCTCTATGAAAACAGGCCTATTCCTGTACCTATCTAACTATCTATGCCACGATTTCAGTAGCTTATCACAGCTATTGTAACTTGTTATTGATAACAAGTCTTGCGAAACAGGGGCAAGATTTAAATCAAGTCTGTCTCTATTCAGGGAGATGTGAGTTGGTCTAGTGGCACGTTCACTGGGCCAGCTCTCTGTCTACGCCTACAAACTGGCTCAGGCGCGCCGGTTCTAAACAGAGTCATGTATTTCGGATGGTGACGTTAAAGGTCGGTCCCCAGACGTAAATAATCATATCTGATTGATACACGTCTGTAAAAACCTGATTACACAGAAAAAAACCCAGGCCTTTTACTGTACCTTGATAGCAGGTAACGTCTTGAAGCCATTGAGGACATCAGGACTGGTAGGTAGGAGCATTAGAAGATCCCAGACATTGCGTGACAGCATCTGGGCTCTGCTCTCAAGGTCTCTCTCTGACTCCTCCTCCTGAAGCAGTGAGTAGAAGAAAGATCACATCAAACGGGAGTACTGAGAAGAGTTCTTAAGGAACTGAACAAATTTATTTTGATTCTTACAATATTGCTACATAATCTAGATTTGACTCCATTACATTGTCCCATTGAAGGGTATTCGTATTTGTAAGAAAGAAATCTTTGCTATGTGTATATGAAAACTACTTGCATTTCTTGTAGCATATGAATGAATAGAAGAGTTCAGTATAAAAATGTCATCAAAGGCAGGTGGCAAGTTGTTGTGTTTGTACTGGAACATGATTCCAGTTACTAGATTTAGCAGTCTTCACAGCAGTCAGAAAGGTTTACCTGTTTGCCATCACATTTGAGCTCATTGAGCTGCTGAAGCAGATGAAAGAGGCAGCTGAAGTGTGGCTCCCCCAGTAAGAGCATCATGGGAAGCTTCTCTCGAGGGGGCGGAGGCAGGCACGATGCGGGTTGATCGGCCCCTTCCCGCTTACGCTCCCTCCTCATAGCACCGAATGATACAAATACCAACTGATGAGAGCAAAATAAAGAACAACATGGGGTTTTACTTGTATCAATTCCCTGAACCAAGCACTTAGGGTGGTATTCTCGAAAGCGGACTAACTTTAGTCCATGGTGTAATCCTCTGACTAAGTATGGAATGCCAAGTGTCCATATGAATATATTTTGAATAATTTGATATGTCCCTAAATTACCATGATAACATAATTATTTCATAGGTATAGTGTTGTTTATTTATTATGTTATTACATTTTATTTTAATTCAGTGACAGATTAAATTATTCAAAAACATATTCATATGGACACTTGGCATTCCAAACCCTGGACTAAAGTTAGTCCGCTTTTGAGAATACCACCCACAGTGCCTGAATCACCTAGGACTGTCAGGACTGTCCTTCCTGAACCACATGGGACCACTCGTAACCTTTGACACGTCGGAACAGCAATAGTAGAGAGGATCATGGGTGAGGAATCTTGTGTGTGCACTATCTCAGTGTTTTTTTAGAGTTCAATTTTGAACTGAAAGTAATGTACAGTCAAACCTGTCTATAGCTACCTCCCAAGGGAACCCCCAAAATTATCATTATAGACGGGTGGTCTTTGTAGACAGGTTCCTTTAGTACATGTTTCAATGAGAAACTATTTTCAAGGGAAACATTAAAATGTGGTCTTTGCAGACAGGTGGTCACTAAAGCAGGTTTGAAGGTTCTGCATACAGAAGAGACGTGTTACCACAGGACGGTTTACGGAGCTGCTTACAAGGTAAATCACAGAGTTGCAAATTTGCATTTGATCTATCATAACTCTCTCATCCTTTACCACATTTTCGTTATCACACTGCTCCTGATCTGTTTAAAAAAAGTTCATGAACAAGTTAATATCAGAGTAGACTTCCCCCGTCTATTTTTGGAGGCTGCTTGCATCATCATATAGTAAATGTATACTACTAATTTTTACCCTCGCATCACTGAAACTCATCTCCTTCAGGGTCTTCTCGTCAAGATCCGGTATGAGCTCATGCCCTGCCGATATCATCCTCACTGGTCCAGGTATAACTGTCGGTAGACCCTGGTCCTCTCCTTGCTGCTGCGGCTGCTGCTGGGGTTCTGAACCTCCACCCTTCTCATCCGGCACAGTGGCTGCATAGAGCGCTGCCAGCTGACCGTTGTTCTCTGTGGATTGCTGCTTTAAGATGTCGCTGCAGAAATGGGTGACCTCTGCCCGGAGGTCGGCGACAAGGTCAGTGACGTTCATCTCAAGGGTGAACTGTTGCAAAGAAAAGACATATCTTACATAAAAGAAGAACTATACAAAGGCATTCAATCAAAAATCATTTTGTTACGCATGTACATGTATGTTATGCATTAGTCACACCTTTGAGTATTTGACTTGCCTATTGCTGCGTATTTATGGCAAGCGGGTTAACATTTATTCCTATTTCTCTGTTGTAAAGCAATGGTAATTCTTGATATCAAGAAATAGGAATAAATGTCAAAACGGTTTTCCATAAACACACAGCAATACGCAAGCCAAATAAGCAAAGGTGTGACTAAGGCATTAGATGTTCCATGCCGCATACATTCGAACATGAGCTCCTAACACTACTTTTAGGAAAAGATAATGCAGGTTTAAAAACACTCTCAACAAACGGTGAGTTGACTAGTTGACACACTCGTACACACTCATAAAGAGAACGGCATGCACGGAACCCAAGTCCAACTTGTTAAACCTTGCAAGGGTAAATACAGTTTTTGGCAGGTGGTTGTCAACATACTAGCCATATAGACACTATTTCCACATCTGCCAACCTTCCACAGCAAAAAACTCAGAGATCCTGTAAGGCCAAATTAGGAATGTATCACATTTTGATGATTTTAAATGGATGATTTCACAAACTTGAAGGTAATACAAAGTTTTGGTTCAGATTTACTTATCGGAAGCATATGCGATCGTACAATATTCAGTGATCGTTGTCGCGGTTGAAATCGAGTCTAGAGTTATGAAATTGTAAATAATAGACTCTTTATGCTGCATAGCTCCCTCTCAAGGTCAAAATATTAATTAAGCCATAAAACAATGTTTCTTGAATTAATCCAACCGATTGGCTATTTTTGTTTTGAAATTATATATCACAACTACATATTCTGAGATTTTCATGGTCGCTGCTGCAATTGTATGGCCGTAAGCGGTATTTGAAATTTATCAAAATTTACCAGGAGCACCAGTAAATTTTGATATTCAATTTTACTCGAAAGCAGAAGTGTTTTAGGGGCAGAATTTTCTAGTGCTTATAATACATCCACAGGGGCATCCAAATGTATTAAAATTGTAAAGAATCACCATCCAGCCAATTTTCAAAATTTCCCAAAACTTTGTATTACCTTTAAGAAGGATCTAGAGTTCATAACACCAGTTTTGAAGGCAGAAAATAGAAATAATACCTCCGAAATAAGAATTGTTGGTAGCTTGGTTTTCAAGTGATTTGTGGCCTTTGACGTGCTTAGACCTACCTTGTCTGGCAAAGATGCTATTTGGCATAGGACTCTTATGGTGGCTGCCTGGCTGTCTAGAAGATGTTTCTGATGACTGGTGATACCACAACCCTCCAGCTGCCACTGGCGTAGGTGGAAAGCATATCTGAATTGGAAAAACAAGAATTTTTAGAAATAAAAAGAGATCATCTTCTGTTCTGGCAAAGTCAAAAGTAAACCGGACTGAGGATCACATGGTCCGCGGTTCGAGTCCCACCGCAGCACTAATGTCCTTTGGCAAGACATTGATCTACATTTGCCACTCTCCACCCAGATGTTAAATGGGTACCCGGTAGGATGCGAAAGCTAATGTGCTTACATTAGCAAGTGTGCGCTTGTAAAATGATGCCTGGCCGGAATGCTCCCCAGGGAGTGGAGAATGTGCATACATTGTGTGCCGGTAAGCCTGAATCCGATGACAGGGGTAATAATATTTATATCTGTAAAGCGCTTTCAGAGGGCCTTCGGTCCTGAAAAGCGCTATATAAGAACTAGCTATTATTATTATTATTATTAACCACTTCAACAGAATCCGACAAAATTATCACCAAATATTTATACATATAAAATTCTTATAAATTTTCTACCCAATGTGCAATTGCGTAGTAACAAGAAAAATAAGGCATTCTACAAATAATAATCATCATCATTAATCGAATCCTGATTACCTTTTTCTGAAAGCTTCAAGGTGAGTTTTAAGTAGAATGAGCCCTCTCTGTAGGACCAGGAGGCTAGCGTCAAGAGATGAGTTGAGATCAGCTGAGGCCTGAGATAAACTCTCCATGCAGCGCTCAATAAACTCTTCTTCCTTCTCTAGAGTACCATTACCAGCTGAAACAGCAACAAAAACAACAATAATAATATGTCCGTTTACATAGTGCAGCTACAATACAATACACTCTACTGCCCTTAAAGGGCAAGTCCACTAAAAAAAAAACTAACTTTCAATAAAAGCAGAAAAATCAGACAAACCAATCAAAAAAAGTCATAACTTCCTTATTAGTTATCCGATTTTACCCCTTGTTGGGGGGGGGGGGGGGGGCTCTGTTTATCTTTTATTTCTGCATCTATAAAATGAACATTATTTTTGGGACGGATTTAGTTTTTGTAAGAAAGTATCGCACATTTCCCACACAATAGCTGAGTCACCAGATTAATGCACCAAAGCATTCAGGGAATCTCTTCCTTTGGATTATCAAAGCGATTTGTATCATTCAAGTCTGCATAATCCTAAAGATACATTTACTATGAAATAATAATAATCCGTTCCTGCATAGCGCATAACACATTATGATATAACGTCCCTATGCGCTTCCAAAGAGCTTTGAAAATTATTACCCTAGCTTTAGCTCAGTATATTGTCCAAAATTTGTGTGGATTTTTTTTTCACATTCAAATCCACCATATTATCTATGTTCATGTGAAATATACTATAGCCAAGTCCATGTCTTGGTATGAAAGACACCATCGTTTTGCTGGAGCAAAGTTCATAGAAACTGTGATGTATTGCATGCCAATTAACAAAGGATTTAATTGAGATACAATGACCAGCATTCATTTTTGTGTAAATCTACATCTACTAAACTACAAGCTCTTGTTAGATATCTACGGTTTGTGACTTGCCATTGATGTAATATGAGTTGATATACTGGATTGCTGAAAGACTAACATCTGTGTTCTTTGCTCGAAGTGCGATCTTCCACAAGTGATCTATACCAGGCATCTGAATAGATGACAAGGAGAAAATAGGTCTCACACAAAGGGCAAATTCTCAATGATTTAAGGTACAATGTATATCACTATTAACATCACAACAAATTTTGCATGCTGTCATAAATAAGATAGTAAATGATTTTTTTTTTAAAGTGCATTTTTAGCATATTTAATGGTAATGCAAAGTTTTGAAAATTGGATGGATAGTAATTCTTGGTGGATAAAATTTTAATGTATTTGGATGCCCCTGTGGATGTTTTATAAGCACTAGAAAATTTAGCCCCCTAAAACACTTCTGCTTTCGAGAAATATGAATAATCAAAATTTACCAGTGCTCCCGGTAAATTTCAAATATTTCAAATAGCGCCTAAGGCGATTCCATAGTAGCTGCGACCAAGAAAATGGGAAAAGCAAATCGGTAGATTGTAGTCAAGAAACATTGTTTTAAAGCTAAAGTAATATCAGACTTCAGAGCGGGAGCTATACAACATAAAGAGTTTATTATTTACAATTTCATCACTTTAGACTTGATTTCAACCATGATCATTGAATATTGTAAAATCGCATATGCTTCTCATATGTTTATTTGAACCAAATTCTTGATCCCAGTATGAATAATATGAGTATAAAAGAATGAATAACTAGAAAGGAAATCAATTGTTGTAATTTTACCTCTACTGAAGGACTATTGTAGGAAGCAGAGCTAGCTAGTCTAGCTAAGCTACACAGCTGCTGGAATAAATTCAGTCCAGTCATACTGATACTGTCTGGCTCCAGCTGGGGCATCTGGGTTTTCAAGAGAAAAGAGAGAAAGGTGAAAATTGTTGATTTTCATCAATTTCACAACATTTTGGTTACACCGAGTGTCTATCACTTTTTCAACAAGTCATACATATCAATTATTGATCAAAGTAAACACATAGTTACCGCCAAAAACACAAGGCAGAAGAAAGTAGAAGAATGAGGGACCATAGAGAGTAAAAAAAATATAGCAGAGTTGATAATTGCAAAACAGCTTCTTTGGAGCTAAAACTTTGCACTTCCTTCTAAAAATCATACTACTTGAAAGTAAAAATACATACTTGACAACAACCGTAAAACTGCAATGAACTTATTCAGGCAATGTAAAGCCTCATTCAGATATGATGTATAAGTATTATAAGTATAATAAGTTTCACATTTCTGTATTACATGTAAGAATATGCACAGTTTTTAAATATTTTTATAAAGATATTTTTTATTATTTTCTGTCAAATCAAATACAATCCTGTTTTGCGATGGTTTATCAGGGCATATCTGAAAAGCCTTAATTAGTGTGTAAACAATACATATTACTGCAAAACAAAGAAAGATCACAACTTAAAGGTGGCGTAGCATGGCAATACTGGTTAACGGCATCTACGACTTCTTTTGGACAACTGCACGTAAACGAATGGACTTGATTAATGGTCAGCTCACGCGAAACAGAGCAAAGTTCTCATCACGCTTCGGTGTTGCGTATGTTGCACGCACATGAATACTGTGGTCACGTTGTCCATATTCGTATTATACCCGATTGGCCCAGAGTCAGGCCACGGGAAAGACACATAGTCTTGTCATGCTACACCCCCTTTAACCATTTTTGACCCAGACTACAGTATGAGCCCAACCATACCTTGTGGAAGAATATGTGTTTGAAGTTCTCCAAGCCCAGAGCATGTTGGTCCTTGTTGTTAGCTTGCTGTAAGAACCAGTTGAGTGCTTCGTCGGAGCAGTCAGAATCCAAAGCCAGACATGACCACAATGTATCCACTTGATCAAGGGTCAATCCTAAAGGTCAAATCAAATGAGAGATGATTAAGTCTAGTGTCTACAGTAATTCCCTGTGGATCAAGCTTTATAATAAACTCACAGTGGAACATTTGACTGATATCCTGGCCCAGTGTGAAATCTGGGGTTCCTCAAGGGTCAGTATTGGGTCCGACCCTTTTTAACTTCTATTTGCACTTCAGTGAAGTCAAGAAACTAGTGCCAGCTAAAAGTAACCCTTATACTTCTCATTTGTAATCAGGAGGCATAAACATGTCCGCAGCAGAAATTTTGTTTTTGGATATGAAATATTCTAAATTGAAAGAAATATAGTTGTGCAACATGGGGGAGAGGGGGCTTCTTTTTTTCTATCGTTGATTGTTCAACATTTAAGTAAAATGCTGCCTTATGGCATCCTAGGGGGAATTTGTCCATGCCTTTTTTAAGTCCCCTACACTTGGTATCAACGCCAAGGGCATTATGCACTGATATCCAACACAATGCCAAACTTACTGAAGTGGTCTGGAGAGCCTCCTGTAGAGAAGACACAGGTTAGGAACTGTAACCTCGTCTGAATCTCAGTCTTGTGGCTGTACCTGTGGAATAGGACAAGATGATTGATCAATGGATTAGAGTAGAAACATTGGATCTTATTTCATTAATTTGACTCGGTTTATACCATTTTGTTCAGTTCAGTATTTATTTCACTCTCAATAAAAAAATACATAAAATATATAAACAACAGAGAATCATCAATAAATTATTTGAAAATCATTGCAGCTAAATACTGATTCTTTTATTTATTTTTTCATTAATGGATTACTAAAAGTAATGGACACATTCCTCAGACATGTACAGATAAACTGAAGTTACCTGCAAGTTTATTGATTGCCACAAGTTGCCATTTTAGAGATTGCTACATCATACAGGTCAGGCAACCCGTCTGAGGAAGTTGTCTGAATCATAGACATTGAAAGTATCGCAAAATAAATATTTCTAGATGTGATAAAGAACCTGTTCTAAATAATTCAAACAATCTTTATGGACTTGTACATTCATGGGCTAAGAACAGTCACTTTACCATGGTCTTGAAACTATTCTTGACGGACGACGTGATTTGATAAACTTACAGCTGCTTTTCCGGTTTCTTTGCCAGTCTGACTTGTCCTGTGTAGTGGAGCAGATCAGCAAAGAATAAATTCATCATGCCCAGTTCTCTCTCTGCCCACCTGCAAAATAACAAGTCCAGTTCATTCATTAATTAGTTAATGATTTGTTTCTATCTATCCACACAAAAAATACATATTTAGCATTTGGGATTTAGAAAACGGGGAGCGGTTTAAATAGCTGACTGAATATCCAAAGGTCAGGGCTTCAATCCTTCACACACCACTTTACTTATGCATGAAGTCTTTCTTCAACGAAACTGAGTTAAGTAATTTGTCAATTCTGTTTGTTGCTACGGCAGGCAGCCAGTGACAACGAATTCGTTTCAGAAAATTATGGAAATGCAAGCATCACTTTAAACAAACAGAACTTTGTCATTCCTCGCTCATTTTTCCTGACTGAGGTGTCATATGAACGAGCAGAAAACAAACTTTCTAGAAATGTGAATTTCTCTTTAAAATTCAGATACCGCCCGCCAAATGAGTTTTTGGTATCCTTTTTTCAAATTGATTTTAATCAATCATGCATGAAAAATGCATCATATGAGTTGCATGTAATGAAAGAGGAGGACCTAAGCCTTACAAATATGTGTCATTTATTAATTATAATTGTGATTAAGTTATGATAAAACATTAATAATTCTCTGGGACGCACTGTAGGTATTCTAAATCCAAAGTCAAATTAAAATAAAAGTTAGACTGAGGTCTAAGACTACCCTCAGTTAAAGATGACTTTTTCTTTGCATCGGTTTAAATGAATTAGTAGAATACAGGTGTATGTGTACTGATCTTTGGGGCCAACTTACATTGTGATCCAATGTGTGTTGTAGTTGTTGCGGTACTGCTGGAAGGATGCAAAGAGCTTTGGTATGAGACGAAGAGATACAACCACCGACCTGAAAAAGAGTAAATATTTGAACAAATGTAAAAAATGGCCTTTCTATACAGAAAAGAATCTACTCTGCCATTTCGATTCAGTTAACTTTCACTTTAATTATCAATTTTCATAAAGTAGATGATTTCTAAGTTCATGTTATTTATTCTCTTTAATTTAACTAGGAGAAACTGACAAACGTATTAATTTATATCACGACAATAAGATCTATTTTTATGAAGAGAACAAAATATCATCCATGATCCCTAGATATAAAAATTGCACTTATATTTTTCTGCTTTTGATAAATCCAAAATCATTAAAGTGACTCAGTAACATTGCCTCAGATTCTGAAACAAAATCTTGGATTTAGCTCATGCTGCAATCATAATTATAAACTTTTAAGTCGGTCAGGAATCCCATGAACTTTACAAGTCGATCGCATATCTGATTATCAAGATATTTATGATTGGAAATCAAAATTTCATTTTTCATTTTCCTGACGGTTTTTATAACACTACAGTCTATTGGGGAAAAATGAGTATGGTAAACTGGTCACTCAAAATTTTTTACTTTTTTGAGGCACTTCATGATCACTTTGAAGCTTCAATATTACACCATATCACAGACACTGATAACACGTAGGGCCATGCATCTCAGATTTAAATTTGGCTTTAAGTAATATCTGTATATGTGATATACCTGTACACAATATCAATAATCAAGTGAATATGTTGTACAGCACCTTCCAATGTAATACTGTAACATAGGATGCTGAGATCAGAGATTAGATTATCTTAATCCAAAGATAGACATCCAATGTACTTTTAATCTTGCATGGAAATCCCTCTCCCTTGGCCACTGATATGTCCAAGCAAGGTCTACAGGCATGCTTCATTATATATACTTCAAGAATCACCTTCTCAACCCATGAATTACCACTAGTCTATTGGGGAAAATGAGTATGGTAAAACCGGTCACTCAAAGATTTGTACTTTTTTGAGGCACTTCATGATCATTTTGAAGTGCAATTTGTTTAGGGCTTCAATATTACACCATATCACAGACACTGATAACACGTAGGGCCATGCATCTCAGATTTAACATTGTTAAACGATTCCTTTAAAGGAAAGACTCCTCTTTAACCCTCCTTACCTGTGCTGTTTGAGGTTCTCTAGACAACCTTCTACAAATCTCATTCTGATTTCTCTCTCTGGAAACACACAGACCAGGGAACAGAGAAGCTTCTCAGCCTCAGAAGACAGCCCATCACCCAAATGCACCTGAAAAACAAACAAATAACAAGCAAAATAAGCAATTGGATAATAATAATAATAATAGTAATATGTCTTGTTTACCCAGGGGTAGCCTCATCAGTATTCATACTGTCCTCCCTGAGGGCCCTGCAATCATATTATTACTCCCGGCGTTAATCGAGCTATCATGAAGAGGTGCTCAAGCATTCAAGGAATTTCTTCCTACCAGGTACCCATTTGCCTTACCTGGGTGGAGTATGGCAAATGTAGATTTATGTCTTGCCAAAGTATCTTCAAATACTCCATATAAACAAATGACAAAATGTTACAACATGCAAAAAATAAACACATGCCCCCTTTTATTGCATTAGTGATTAAATGTATTATAACTTTACTTCAAATCAAGTGTGAAATTTGGGAGCTGAAATGCAATTGCTCGTCATTGGACCCCCTGCAAGTATTTATACCCTTGAGTGGTCTCACATAACCGAGGTCTTGTATATGAGTACCTGGCAGGACTTGCTGAAGCAGGGGAAATAATATCCTAAAAACTTAATCATTAACAAATAACCATGGTTAAAGTGATTCTGTAACTTTGTTGAAGGTTGATGATAAAAATTAAGGAATCGCTCAGATAATTTTTTCCCAATTTTCATCATTAATGATGGTCTGTTTTCACTCAAACTTTCAGATTATCTTTAACTGTACATCTAGCATTGAAGTCACTACCTTAGCACCATTTGCTCTCATCTGAACAATGTTACCAAGTCCCTTTAATACGATTACGATGATTGTACTCACAGCACTTTCATCCTGTACAAGGTCCCAGAGTAGAGTGTGAGATTGCTTGCAGACATCCTCAAAGCTAAAGTCTTCAAAGGGAATGATTTGTCCATCTTCATCATCATCCTCTCCATGAGTTGAGCAAGAACCTACAAACGAAGAGACCCATGTGTTAAAGCGGGACTGTACTACATGTAGCTACTTGCGCCCTCCATATAGCAAACAATGCCTAAGCGGTACCCGTTGGTCCCCCATGATCCCCTTTTTCTTATGTTAATTGAGAGCTGATTTTATGAGATAATCATAACCACCTGTCAGTGACCACACAGGGAGGTCTAATCCCTCCTGGCCAAACTAGTGCAGAGAGGCTTTAAGCTTGTCATTACATGACCGAAACTGTTGGATACTGAATGGAATTATATATTTGTTATGCAATCAAGATTTGCATTCAAAATTACACAGAGATAAAACTTGGTTGAATTTTTTGAGTGTTCAGATTCACAATAACTTCAACACAAATATTTCTGTCACTAAAGATTGTGGTTTGACAGTAGGTCCTTTTGCCTACAGGCATTCTGTCCTCTTAGAAACAATATATAACCACTGCTTTTTCCACATTTCACATGTATGATTCTTCCTTCCCCCTCCTGCACAACTAGGCTAATATTCCATCTTGGGTTCCACTTTGTTTGTAATACCAATTTAATTACCGGTACATGTCTCCAATGTAGAAGAGAGAGAGAGAGAGAGAGAGAATGTATTGCAAAATAGAAGATGATGAAAATTAGTAAACAAGATAATATTATTAAGAAAAGAAGAATACAAACAATGCTATATGTACAGTGAAACCTGTCTATAAAAAACACCCAAGGGAGACATGAAGGTGGTCTTTATGTACAGGTTCCAAACATGTTTCAAGGGAAACACAAAATGTAGTCTTTGTAGATAGATGGTCACTAAAGCAGGTTTGACTGTATAACTTTAATCTTAAGAATATACTCACTGGGGACATTCAAAGTAAAGAGAGGATAACGAACCAACCAACTAAAAATAAGAATACTTACTGGACAGTCTGTTTCTTTGTACAGGTGAAACATTAGCAACAGGCCTCTGCCTTCCCTTGACGTGAGCCTGTAACCTGTGCGGATGATGATGATGATGATGATGGTGGTGACGATGATGACCATGATCTTGGTGCTGGTCAAACTGACTCAGCTGGGCACTCAGCTGGGCCAGGGCATCCTCACAGACGGAGCTCGACTCATCCTCCTCCTCGTCCTCCCCGTCAAAGTCGGCCATGTTCTTGTCCGACTTGGCGCTGGCCTGGGAGCTGCTGCAGCTTCCTCCTCCCTCCTCATCATCATCCTCGTCATCGTCGTCATGGTGATGATGCTGAGGGTAGATGAGGTTCATCATCATGGGTCTGCAAGAAAGGTACATGATACATATGATCATTCAAATATGAACTTTCAATGTAAAATTTACAAGGTATTCATACATGGACAGATAAGGAATGTTTACATTTTCTCAGTTTTGTTGTTGTTTTAAAGATCACATGGGTTTACTCTATCTGCAATTATAACTAGTACATATGAGAAATTACACAATATATTAATAACCAGGTAGTAAAACGGTAGATACCACATTGAAATTTCTTCTTCTACAAATCAAGCTTGTGGTTGTTGTTGTGTGTGTGTTTTTTTTTTTTTGGGGGGGGGGGGGAGTGAGCCTTTACAATTACGTACACAAAATAAACAGTCAGGATAATGGCACTGTTTATGTTAACATAACAAAAATATAGTAATATTTGTATTTGTAAAGAGCTTTTTTTCCCTTGAGAATATAATACATTGAATGGCTACAAATACATGAACTTTGGCCAAGCTTCCCTGATAAGGGATTCAAGTATTCCCAGAATGGTTGTCATCAAGGAATTTGTCAATACATAAAGTGAATGTATAGGTCGATCAACTAGAAACATTAAAGTGCAAGCATGGGACTAGTAAATGGACTCACCTCCTAATTGGCCTAGGTCTTGGAAGAAACCTTGGACAGTCATAGATCTCTGGATCCATGCCGCTAGGACCATGAAAGTACTCCTCGGACTGGTGAGAATCATGGGAAAGTCCATGGGTCTCGGACTCGGGCGACTCATCGATGGTTGGCAACTTGCCCCTGACCGGTAGCTCATGGACAAGTTTGACAGGGCTGCGGTTGAGGTCACTGGGAGAAAGAACCAGATCCCCTTGGACTTTTTTGTACTCCATACCTACATATCGTAAAAAGGTGTAAATCAAGTATAAGTCTGATATTCTGTAACTGTTTCCAACTTGAGTTTCTTGCAGCGTTCTCTCTCCTGAATTGAAGAGATTAGGGCCCTGCTTTATAAAGCCTTTTTTCAATGACAAATGACTAAAATCAGTGACAAGTCTGCTGATAACCAATCAGAAGCAAGGATTTCAGTAGCTTATAACAAAAACTGTCATTCCTCACTGCTGACAAGTTTTGTGAAACGCCCCCTGGGGCCCTGCTTCATGAAACTTATCAATACCAAGTTGCAATAACCGTAATAAACCTACTGAAATCGTTGCATTTGATTGGCTGAGAGCAAATTTGTCATAGAAATGTGACACTTGTTATTGATAACAAGTTTAATGAAACGGGACCCAGGCCTTGATTGACAGTTGAAACATTTATATCGATGAATACGGACAAAGTGAGTTGTCAAGTTATATATTTGTATTATAAATAAATCCTTGATCTTCCATGTCAATCATTAATTGTACAGGAGATATGTATTGAACATTACACCAGCCTGTAAAACACAAGATTCTACAAGCCGTATCAAAGTTTTTTCTCAATTTCTTTTTTTCAAACTCTTCAAGAAATGTACATGTCAGTAAAAATGTAGAGATGTATCCTTACATTCATAAGAGGGAATATAATATAGTATTAATGACTGCTTTGAGAGAAATAGTTGTTTTATTACGCTCAAGGGAAGGTTAGAATTGTGCTATTACCCGAGGCGTGCCGAGGGGAATAGCCCAATTGTAACCTTCCCGAGAGCGTATAAAAACAACTATTTCTCGAATATTAAAGCAGTCATTAATACTTTTATATGCCGAAAAAAAATAGACTAAAAAATAAAAAATAAAAAATACTTTTTTTTTTTGTCGAAGATGAGATTCGAACTCTTGCGTTCAAAAGGTGATGTATATAAAGTCAGCGCCTCAGACCTCTCGGCCATCGCGCGATGTTAACATGCTTGGCAGTTTTGTACAATATATACATTAGATGGATTGAAACCGGCTTCGCGTGTGATGAATGCTTCGCAAAAGCTCCATATACGGACTCTTCTTTTACTTTTGCAATGCATATTGGCACGAACTTAGATCAAGATCTATCGGCAGATGTTGTTTTTTTGTTTTTGGAAGTTTATTTTCGTCTTCATGTCAACAATGCAAGATAAAATTGTCGGTAAGATCGATCGAGATTCAATTGTATTGAAATTACCGACCAATCCTTCGCACACATACGGTATCCTCCATCGCTCAAACCATTTTTTAACATGTAAACCTATGGGGTAACCATGGAGGCTGACCAACTATTTTTAATAACCATGGTTATTAAAAATATTGAAATGTTTTAAGCATGGTTACCGAGAATTTTACAGGAACAGTTGAAGTTTATGAATGCAATTCGACCAATCAGATGGCTGGATTTCTTAAGTGAGGTATATAAAACAGAATATATCATAGTCAGAAAGGTCAGTAAGTTACGTAAATTGCTGCTATTATTAATATAATATGTTAACACTCCCAGGAAGTTACATGTTATGTTAATTTCTTTAGTAATGTTTAATCTTCTTGGTAATTTAAGTAATATTTATTTGTTCGGTTATGTTAGTAATATTTTATTTTCTTGGTAAATTAAGTAATATTAATTCCATTAGTTTGATGACATGTATAAATAATCATCATGTATGCAGACTATAGTAATACAAGTAAAACACTTGTGAATGTAACAAATCTAATACATGAAGGCTCTGAATGAATGAATAAATCGACATGACATGAATGATAGCATACCTGGGCTTGAGTCAGAGCTATCTCCTCCCTGCTCACTGCCAGTGTCCATGTGATGCTGATGATGATCCTTGCTATGTCTCAGGGTCTTAGCCAACTGCTTGAGGACATGTCTATTCCCGTCCCTCCTAAGGACACCCCTCTCCCTCTCCCCCTCCATCTCCATATCACTCCCGTTGCTCACGTCCTCAAAATCACTTCCCAGCGGCACACCCTTGTCCTCGTAGCTCCCTTCCGAGCCATCACTCCCGCTGTCCGTCTGATCAGGACTCGTAGCCATCGCCTCGTTCTCGGAATCGATACTGTCAGAGTCGTCCTGGTCGGAGGCGCAGAGCGAGGACGGATGGCGCGAGGATTTGCGGTGGGCGTGGCAAATGGCCATCTCGCCCTCTGACCGCCACGAGTCGGCATGGCTGGCCTTGGAGCTGTGGGAATGTACTGACCGGTGGTCATCCAGGTCGTGATGACACATCACGTCTGAGGAATGGTCCTCTAAGTGGGAGGGGTCAAGACCAACAACATCCAGATGCTCCTCCTGCAAGAAAGCCATAGTTCAGTTAAAATTTTTAAAGGATATCTGCACAAGTTTGGCCAGGAAGGATTAGACCTCCCTGCATGGTCACTGACAGGTGGTTATCTCATCAAATCAGCCCTCAATTAACATTTTTAAAAAGGGACCATGGGGGTCCAACGGTCTCCGCTTAGGCATCGTGATATATAGAGGGCCCAAATAGCTATAATTAGTGCAGTGGGGCTTT
This sequence comes from Strongylocentrotus droebachiensis, assembly GCA_035222895.1. Classification (NCBI taxonomy): domain Eukaryota; kingdom Metazoa; phylum Echinodermata; class Echinoidea; order Camarodonta; family Strongylocentrotidae; genus Strongylocentrotus; species Strongylocentrotus droebachiensis. The sequence goes on from JAVYIG010002882.1 coordinate 177,948, forward strand.
AGCTTCCTAGCTTTCAATACAAATATGAACTTGTAATTTGAAATCTTTTGTGTTTTTCATGAGAGTGAAAGGTGGAGTACTGAAAATTTGTAAATTGTCACACGCTCAAGTAACATAAGCAAAGACAAACAAATGTTCACAATAAAAAAAAAGGAAAATGAAAACTCTGTAAGGATATGAATAATTTTGTTGTTAACTGTACCTCGTCAGCATGTTGATCACAGTGTAGACATCTATGACAAGGGCTTTCTTCTTCATCTGGTCGGATGCCTTGGAATTCCAATGTTCTGCTGTTATTCCTGTTGCCACCCATCGACAGAGGTACTGCAAAGATTCAGAAGTACATTAAAAAATCTTGATTCACATATAATTTACAACAATCGCTTCTTAAAAAGCACTCATATATGCCACTGTAAGCAAAGGTGACTATTAGGGACTTTTTGATTTGCACATTCATTAGTGGACTGCGACATATGCGAGCATTTTTTTGAGCAGTGCGCATGCGCTTCAACAAGCTCATCGTTCGTAGCAGAATTCCAACGTGTTCACCCTTGTTTTGCAGTCGGTCGAAATCTGTGATGGTACTGTTCGTAAGCAGTATTTTTTAGATACGAAACGGCACATTGAAGTCACAAAATGGACCCAATTTACCTAATTCTGCAAGAGGAGAGTGATGGAAGCGTAAGCTCTCTAAAATTAACACAATCTTTTGTCTATTAAAATCAATAAGTTCCTCAAATCAAAATTGTTGCAGGATAAGCCATGAAATGAACACATTTTATTTACGCATCACCAATCTGTTGCAGCATAATTATCGAGTACAGTCCCATGCACCAAATTTGGCGTTGGATCTTAAGCTATTCAATAAAATTTAGCGCGAGCGAGACCATATGCATGATGCCACTGAGCGAGCGTCGTCGCATGAAATCGAAGAGGTTACGAACAACAGTCAGCGTGGCTCATCAACCCTGCTTCAATGACCGCATACGTAGCAGTCCACTAGTGAACGGGCAAATCAGAAAGTTCCTATTGCCACCTGGGTAGAGAGTGTCAAATGCGGAGTAATGTCTAGCCAATGGATGTTAAAGCTGGGATGGGATTCACACCTTCAATCCTAAATAAGTCAACTGAATGAACCAAAATACCATGACACCTCCACAAAATGTGATTTTGGTTCATTGATTGGTGCTCATTTATTTCAACTGCTATCAGTCATTTAAACTTATCATCTGGTCATGGACTTAAATTTCAAGAAATCCAATTCAAAATAATTCTGAACTATTCATCATTCAGTAGATGGGTAGCCTGCTTAGTAAGGTTTGTGAGCGAGTCGAAGTATATGTCCTTTCAAAATTATACATCTCTGACATTGTAAATGTATTTATATTTGACAAACCAAGTCAACACTAGGCTCAACTAGCACTTATGCTTACTTCTAGTTCCCATTAACAAATTCACCTAAATATTAGTAATACACATATTTATGTGTATATTTTTTGTACATTTAATAGTATGCAGAGCTATATCTAAATATCGATTTAAAACCATTACTGTTCAATCAACATTACTCTTATGTTATGTATGCATGTATCAGTATTATTCTTTGCATTGTATGATTGTTAATAATACAAAGTACTGTCAATTATTGTGATGTGTTGTTGTTAATAAATGCAAATTCAATTTCAAAACTCAAAACATCATACATCAAAGGCTTTGGAACTGTATTTCTTACATCTGCCTTTTTCTAGACTGCTCTTGAGTAGCGGGAAATCCTGGGTAGTTGGCGAGACTTGGACTGAGGGCAGTAGTCTCCTAGGATGGGATGTGGTCGCCGCCATGGCTCTCGTGGATAGAGCATTGTCCCAAACACACTTGGTGATCACTTGAGACAGGTAGAGGGTCTGTGTAGCAAAGAAATGAAATGTTTAATAGACAGAGAAGTTTTGGAAGAGTTGCAGAGTAACCCATCACACAAGTATCGTCAACCCTTACCTCAACCCTAAAACTAACTCCAAAATTATCCCTGAGACTCAAATGTGAACTTACTGAGCCGAATGCATAAAAAGCTTGATTGTGCTAAAAACATTGTTTTTTGTTTTTTTAATTACAAAAAGTTTTCTTACCCTAACCCTTATCCATTCTACTGTTGGTATATTCTGCAGTCAAGCCCTGAATTTATAATTTGTTTATTATAATTAAATCATAATAACAATGACATCATGACAGGATTTACCTGGTTGTTGGTAAATTCCTTTCATTCATATATTTTGTATACACAATCAAAGGAATCAACAATTATTATAATCATTATCTTCAAATAAATCTTAAAACAAATTTTTCAATGAAGTAAATTTTAGTCTGTCTGAACAAGGTCTCTCACATGTTTTTTTCCACTCACCTGTTCTGTGTGTTCAGACGGATGGAGTTTAGAGACCAGCAAAATTGTTTAATAAAGTAAATTTTAGTTTGTCTGAACAAGTCAAGGTCTCACATGTTTTATCCACTCACCTGTTCTGTGTGTTCAGACGGATGGAGTTTAGAGACCAGCAAAATTTGTTTAAAAAGTAAACTTGACTTTGTCTGAACAAGGTCTCTCAGTCACACATGTTTTGTCCACTCACCTGTTCTGTGTGTTCAGACGGATGGAGTTTGGAGACCAGCAAAATTTGTTTAAAAAGTAAATTGGACTTTGTCTGAACAAGGTCTCTCAGTCACACATGTTTTGTCCACTCACCTGTTCTGTGTGTTCAGACGGATGGAGTTTGGAGACCAGCAAAATTGTTTAATAAAGTAAATTTTAGTTTGTCTGAACAAGTCAAGGTCCGTCACATGTTCTTTCCACTCACCTGTTCTGTGTGTTCAGACGGATGGAGTTTGGAGACCAGCTGCATGAGATGAAGAAGGGGACGGGATTCTAGATGCTTGATGAGATGGGGGAAGAGGTCGTGGACGTAGCGACCGGAATGCTTGAGCTGGGCCGCCGCCCACACAGTGTCCAGGTGTTTCAGGGTGAGGGCGCCGTCACTCGCTAGGAAGTTGAGGATCACCTGGCATTGCTTGATGATCTGAAATCAAATTGGCAATGAATTTTGTTTTTTTGTTAAGTGATTTTTTATTGTGTTAGTGGCCCAAACGTGTGAGCAATGTGTGCAGCACTTCATAACTGCAAGGATAAAGTGCTATAGGGTAAAATAATACCTTAGGGTCAAATACCTTCGGATTGGCAACATAGAGACAAATGCAAAATCATTAGATTTGTGTGTGAATCTGCAATTATGTTGTTATATTCTATGAAAATCTGTCTGCAAAGTTTCATTTAAAAAAAAAAAGTATTCATTGGACCATCACAAAAAGTCAGTTTTATGATATACTAAAAATAATCTTAACCTTTTTTTTCCTGACAAAACAGAGAAACAAGAATTGCCCTAATGAAGTTACCATCTCTTACCTCTACATGCATGTTGGGACCAAATATATGTTCAACAATTTCTCTCTCGAGCAGCCATTTTGTCAGTTCTGAGCCCATGCTGAAAAAGTAAATAAGAGATACAATTGGTTTAAAAGTGTTTAGTTGATACAAGTTATACAATTATGAAAGGCATCGTTTAACAATGTTAAATCTAAGATGCATGGCCCTACATGGTATCAGTGTCTGTGAAATGGTGTTATATTTAAGCCCTAAAGCACTTCAAAATGATCATGAAGTGCCTCAAAAAGTAAAAATCTTTGAGTGACCGATTTTACCATCCGAATTTTCCCCAATAGATTTTAGTGTTATAAAAACTGTGAGGAAAACGGTTTTTGAAAGTTCTATTTCCGATCATAAATATCTTGATACCGGTAATCAGATAGGTGATCGGCTTGTAAAAGTAATGGGGTTCCTGACTGACCTAATGGTTTATACTTACCATTGCAGCATGAGCTAAATCCAGCATTTTGTTTCAGAATCTGTGACAAAGTTACCCAATCCCTTTAATCCAGTAAGAATTAAAATTTGTCAGAGAGAATGGCATGATGTCATGCATTTAAGTGAACAGAATAATCATTTTTTCATTGTAAGTTTTATTTTATCTCATGTTAATGGAAGTACTGAGCTCAAAAGAAAGGAAAATGTGTACTTACTTTTCTACATCTGTGACCGATTCATTGTGATAAACCTCATTGAACATGTGGATTTGATTCTGCAAATAACAAGAGAGAGATATATAGAGACAGACAGCGAGAGAAAGAATACAAATAAAAAAAGTGATAAAAAAAAGGGGATAGTGTAGAAAAAGAGAAAACAGAAACAAATAATTCTCAAAGAAGACATTTCATGTGAACTTGATTAACAAAACATAGTAGAAGTATTTTTTGCTGATTATCATACATTTCTTGTCTCCCTTTACCCTCGTAATGAGTTGATTTTTATGAAAGCAAAAAATATGATAAACAGAATGGCAAAAGTTTTAAATAAAGTAGTGCCCCTTTCTTTCCTTTTGTGTATTTGTGGTATGCTACATTGTGTTTTTCTGGGAGGCACATGACCCATGCCCCCCCCCCCCCCCTGGATCCAGCAACTAAAGTCTCAAGGTTAAAATTTTCAGATTGCATGTAAAGATTACATTTATTGATTGAATGTTGAATATCATCAAAACATGTAGTTTAAGAATTGATGCATTTAAAGTAGGCCTGAGTCGAAACGGGTCCCCGCCCGGGCCCCGACCGTCGAGCTGAAACCCGGTTTTTGGTTTTCGGGTTTCGGGTTTTTCAAAATTAAATTTCACACTGATATTTTGAAATATAGAACTAAAAATATGCAATTCACAAACTTATATTTCAATATAATCAAATAAATATGCTTTAGAAATAAATGGATATTGTTTCAGTTGACGGTAGATGTTTTTATCGCTCTAAAATTGAGGCTGCGAGAAAGGAATCACGCTTCGTGGTACCGATCGAGTGCGTTCAGAAACGGAAGTGGAAATAGATCTATGACGCACTGAAGATAGAGCGAGAAAGTGCGACACAGAAGACTAAAATGTCGATCAGACTATTGCAATTAAATCGTAATACTGAAGGCATTAATTTAATTGTCAAATTATATCCACAATATAATGGTTTACCCTTGATAGTTTGATGAAGGAAAATAAATTAAAGCTCTTGAAATAACATCGAAGTGCCTTTCGTTCGTTTTAAAAAATGCGTGTATAACGGCAATCAGAAGTTACGAGTCAAGCTTGATATGCATGTTTACATCCCTGCACCGTCATCCGACCTGATCGGAACAATAAGCATTGAACCAATTAAAAAACATCACTTAAGACTTTGAGGGACTCCAATTCAACAAAATTACCGTAAAATAGTTATTTGCTTTGACAAATAATACTACAGATATTCATATTATCTTACAGAAATAATGATATTTCATGAGCTACGTACTCGATATCGAGTTCAGCTAGCCATCATTTTGAAATGAGACGTAGTTGTCATGCAGTAGACTGTAGAGGGCAGTATGCAGCAGAGAGAGGAAAAAAGCGCGGGCCTGAGATCACGTGATATTCACGTGACTATTCACTTCTATTCACTTCGATGTTATTTCAAGAGCTTTAATTTATTTTCCTTCATCAAACTATCAAGGGTAAACCATTATATTGTGGATATAATTTGACAATTAAATTAATGCCTTGAGTATTACGATTTAATTGCAATAGTCTGATCAACATTTTAGTCTTCTGTGTGGCACTTTCTTGCTCTGTTTTCAGTGGGTCATAGATCTATTTCCACTTCCGTTTCTGAACGCACTCGATCGGTACCACAAAGCGTGATTCCTTTTTTGCAGCCTCAATTTTAGAGCGATAAAAACACCTACCGTCAACTGAAACGATATCTATTTATTTTTTAAAGCATCTTAATTTAATTCAATTGATTATTTTATTGTTTTGAAAGCAGTAACTGTCCTTTCCGTCGCATTATTAGAACAGCAACTTAGTCTAACTCCCGCCGCTGCATGCACACGATTTTTAGTGTCAGTGCAGTGGTGAAAATTTCGGGTACCCGGTCCCCGCCCGAAATTTTCAAGTCAAACCCGGGTTCGGCAAAACCCGTGATGACTCAGGCCTAATTTAAAGAAAAATCAAAAACCCCAAATAACTTACAGTGATTTGACCTAAGCCAGTTAGCCTCATGGTGAGAGTAGCCGATGTGAAAAACTTGAAAGCCAGCTCCAGACTGTCCTGATCGAAACATAGAGGGCTCTCTACTGGCTCCTTGATGGCGCTCCACATCATATCGGCCATGTGTCTGGCTCCATTCCCTCGTAGCTCCTTGTCGGGCAACTTACACAAATACCTATAGGTGGGATCCACATACAAGAATGTTCTTTGTAAATACATCTCTCAAAAATAAGGGCAACCCCTTGTCCAGACAAAAATAGAACTGGATGATCATATACTCATCGACTCAGCTGTCCACAAATGAATGTGTTAATATCAAAACATACAGGGACAAATTCCCTAACTTTACTGTGAAGATATACTACTTTACAAGAGACTTCAGGTGAATTGAGAATTCTTCTTTCAGGATTAGTGTCATGTCTCACATAAAATTGTCGGGGAAGATAATAACTATCAACTTAATGTAAACCATTAGTCATTAAATACAATAAATTAGGTATTTATTTAATTACATCTTTTAAATTATTGAATTATATTAATTATTGGTCTTTATATAATCATGTATTCATGTCCATTACCTGTATATACTTCAATCACAAGGTTAGACTGTAATGTATAGGGCTGGAGGGAGGAAGTCATGTACATTAACACTAGACATTCTTTGGTCTCTCCCACGCAATGACTCCAAGATGACATTTAAGAAGATAAAACAGCGGAAACAAGTGATTTGCTTTCCCCCCTTCAATCATCCATGTGCACTGAATAAGCAGAAGTTAAACAAGGTGAGCGCTGGATGGCACTATATTTAACCTTGTCTCATATTTCCTCCCTTTACTTTTATTATTATTGTTGGTCAAACAGTTTTTGAGCGTCATGTAACGCCTGGCTGGAATGCTCCCCAGGGAGTGGAGATTGTGCACACGTTGTGTGTGTGCAAGCACTGAATCCAATGACCGGGGTAATAGTATATTGGTAAAGGGCTTAGAGACATTTGTATTAAGCGCTATATAAAAATTAAATATTATTATTATTATTTTTTTTGGGGGGGGGGGGTGGGGGGGGGCTCATCTAGGAATGGGGAGGGGCAGTTATGATTATCCATACCCAGTGTAAAAATAAAATGTTAACAAGATTCTTTTTAGGATTTGCGTTTGGACAAGTGAGACTCCTTTTAGCCATTTCACAGCTTTATGTAAACCGCTCACTGCTTCAGTGTATTTTTTATGCTGGCTACAAGTGGAATCAACTTGTACATTTTTTACTCAAAGGCTATGCTGTGCTACGCGTCCGATCTTACACACATTTACAGTTTATTTACGAACACTGGAAACTGGAAATCGTTGTGCATGGTGGGATCAAGAAGTTGGCTCCGTACTTCGGTCTAATGAAGACGGGCGCAAATTAGCCTATTTGGGAAATAGTGGGATATTTTAAAAACAAGACCAATATTTCTCAGGATATTATCTCGACCAAATATCTTGCTAATTGCAACTGCGGGCTGATGAAGACGCAAATTAGCTGGATAAATTGCGATCAGGATAGTAAAAATAGCGGGTTATTTGGCAATCTTGAGCTGATGAAGACAGGCCTAGTGATACATAATAAGTGAATCAACTCTCCTTATCAACTACATCTGGTCGTGATTTAAAAGCACCCATCACAAAATATAGGAATTGAAGAAGAAAAAAATTACACCAACAATAACCTCTCACCCCTCTCATTTTTGACAAAAATATAAGTCCTACACCATGAATATGTACTACAACATGTTTTCAAGCTAACATATTCCAGGTAGCTTCATCTAAGGGCTTAAGTGATAGAAAAGGAGGGGTTTTCCTGATCAATTTGCTTTGAGGTCAAATAAGTTTCACCTTTGACTTACCTTATTATGTGCGTCCTTAGGGGAACCACAAACTGCATGACGGCATGTAAATGCAGCCACATCCTCAGCTGTTAATAAAAGGACGAACAAATGAAAAAGATACACTTTAGAATACTCATGGAACACTTCAATAATTGTATATTTATCAAAGATACATGACTTGTTTTGTTGTTTTCATATAAATGAAATGTGTGATCTGAATTTGCCGGTAATACTTACATACATGGAACAAAACTTTGTAACTTAAATAAATTTACATTGCTCAGCATGGGCAATAAAGATGAATCTTTAATAAGAACCATATGAATATCATCTCTATGTGATGTATCATACTCAGTAGAAAATGTAAATATATGTTATGAGAGATGACTAGCTTATATTCCGAGGAATGAAAGAGGAAAGTCATGTGATCTAACATTCTTTTCTAACAAAGGAAATAATGTTTGAACAACAGGAAGTTTAGCAATCGAACCAAACAATGAATTCTTGTTTATGTTTGAGGATTGGCAACATGATTGAACATGAATAACTGACAACAGGATATTACTTATCTTTTTCAATCTCCTAAAAAGGAGACCTGAAAATGTTGCATCATATTGTATGCTGTGAAAGCATGGCTGAAGTTTTCAATACGATGAAGTTTTCAATACTTTCATACAATGCATACATGTAGCTGTATGCTAATCTGATTTGAAAAAATTAGAATATTCTGTTTTAAAATCTAAAGAATGTTGAAATAACTAAATCATCATGCATAATAATCCATCAAATAATTGATGCAATTATCCGATAACATAATTGCACATCATGTATAGCTATCTGAGCATAAATCATTGTAACATCGCCACTTAAGAATTAAAATATTCTCTTTTGTTGTTCAACTTTTCAATTGTTTTACAAATGAACATGTGAGGCGAAAAAATGTGTGTAACATAATCAACCACAAAAGGGCCAACAAATATCTAATAGTTGTTCATTGTTTCATTTCAAGTGCAATCCATGAGTGCTCATGAAATCCTGTCAAAGAAAAGCATCCCCAGTTCAGCATTGTTTTTGGATAGAAAAAAGCACTTTCTTACCTGGGAATCTTCTGAATACTTACTACATGTGACCGACAATAATATACAAACATGCTAAATGTATGTACACATTTTGAAACATTTGGTTTAACAGCACATTGTTGCAAGTTTGTATTGAATGAAGCCTTATATAAATTTACTCACAGGAACTACATACTTAATTACAATGTGTAAAAAACAGGAATTAAACAAATGTGGAGGACCTATATTTAGGTATTAACACAATGTAAAAGTATCAAAGATTAGAACACTATTAAATTTATATTTCACATGTATTCCCCAATTCTTTTTGTAATTAGTCTAGATGTATAAGTGCCTCATATGAAAACCAATTCCTAAAATAGAATAATGAGCAATGTGCAGCAGCTTTCACAACACTTTAATAAACATTCCTCCCCATCATATCTTCTATATGTTTTGAGAATTGAAAGTAAGACAGAGAGAGAGAGAATGAGAGAGACCTACAGTATAACATCTTATTTATGATCAACAAATAGCTGGTTGAAAGTCTATAGTGTAGCTGTACAGGTCTATGTAGTGCAAGGAATGAAACCGAAATGAAAATAAAAAATCTGCTTTTACCCAATGCACAACCACTATATCCTACCCAAAACCCTTCGTTCTTAAATTAGAACAGATAATGAAGACTAAAAGACCTGAAATTCTACTCACATGATTGGGGATACTTGAAAACCCTTTAGTCTAAGTTTAATTGAATAAGAACTTACACTTTCAACGATGCCACAACATAGTCTAAGATTATTGATCTGAAATGACCTTTGATCTTGACTTTGTGACCTGAAATTCTCCTCACATGATTGGGGATACTCGATAAGCCTTTAGTCTAAGTTTCATTGACTAAGAACCTATACTTTCAAAATTATATCAAAATTTCAAAAACTTAATGGTGACGCCGCCGCAGTGGCCACCGGAAAAAGCGCCACCTACATGTATGTCTTGCTTTTGCTATGCAAGCGAGAAAAAAAATCAACTAATACAGAGACATAATACACATACATGTACATGTAAGTCTATGAAGAAAAATTGGGCCTTTTTATTTTCATCGACTTAAGAGGTTTCTCGACACATGCGATGTCAACTTGTGCGAGTTTGACTGTAAATGCTAAGTTGAAAGTGGAAAATGGAAAAAGAGCAGAATATCTTACGTTTGTGACGACGGTGAACATTGAAATAGCAGAAGAGAAGGGCAATGTCTCAGGAGTAGACTGCTGGAAGCATTGCCTCATCACAACCAATCCATTGCTATCACAGAAGAAACATACATTCCGCAGTAGGTGAAGACTAACATCTAAATCCTGAGAAAGCAAAGAACCCCAAAATGATATGGTTTGTGTTATCTGAGAAAAATACCGGTAAACATTCAAATCTTGAAAAATAAAAAGACTAATCAAGGGTAGGAATAAAAGCAGTTGTTTGGTGGTCTTCATATCGGTAATCTTTATAATGAATTTCCCTTCTGATTTACGTTTCAAATCACAATTTTAAAATAGCAATAATAGCAATAATTCAAAAACAATTAGATCTTACTGAACTTAAAATCAATCATTGTTGCTAGATTTATGCAGAATATTATTCACAGAATTTCGATTTTTTTTTTTTCCTTTTTTTTTTTCCTTTCCCCCCCCCCCCTTCTTTTTTTCTTCTTTTTTTCTACAATATTTCTTTGCTTTATCAATTATGTATCAGATTAATTATTACGGTGCATATAAACTTGAGTCCTTGTAATCTACATATCCATGCAACAATGTTCCTGGATATGAAGAGTACTATTATAACAGATATCTTTAATATCTATTCATTTATTCATTTATATACAACCATAGTTTGGATTTCATATTCCATCTACCACCTTCTCCCTGATTCATGTCTACAATGGTTCAGTTTTAGGAATGTAAACAAAAATAACCGAGATGATTATCATGTAACGTACATTTGTGTCACAGTAGTTTCCTAGTGCTTCTGATTCTTGTGGTGACAGCTCCTGTTAGGTGGAAAGAGAAGAAAACGTTTTGTACACATGTTTTGTTTGAAAAAAATGTAATTCAGCCATCATCTTCTGGCAAACACCCAAAACATATAAATATATGTACTCTGAACTCATTACAATTCATGTATAATTAATTTATACATGAACATGTAGCCTATTAAAGTAGTGAGGTTCTGGCAAGTTTGCCTCTGGTACTGCAGACATAATCCATCCTAATGCTAGGTTTAAATTATGTTCCCAGCAGCCACGGCAATCACGTTTCAGGCCATCGTGGACAAAACGGGATAGACGTGAGACAACGCAGGGGGACGGAATAGGCAAACGTGACAGGCCTTGATTGCCTTGGATGCCGGGCCAGATTTTTAAACTTTCAAAAAAGTTGCCACGGCAGTCGCTGTGCGGATGAGAAACCTAATAGGCGGTAGTAAAAAGGGGTTGAACGCAACAAAACTTGACAGTACGTAATAACAAAAATTGGCAAGACCTTAAGAAAAATGAATACTGCCTAATGAATACAGAAAAAAATGGTTAAAAATCCCATGGCGCACTACGTTTCGGGCAAGCTGGGCTGCCGTGGACGCCGAGAACATAATGTAAACCTAGCATAACAATCTAAGTAACATCTTGGTCTTTTAGACATTGCTTTGTTTAAAGTATTTCAAGAAGCCACTAAAAAAAAAGTATACATTTGTTAAAGATTAAAGTACATTTTATTACTTTGAAAACAAAGGAAAAACATATTTCTATCCAATATACTGTACCACATTAATAAAGAGGAATTCATACATTTGTCTTAGTGTGTTTTGAATGCTAAATGTGCACACATCTAATTGGTTAGTTGTGTACTTGCAAGTCTATGGTAAGTGTTTTCCTGAATCTGTAAAAGCATTGTGAGAAGCAAATACTCTACTCACGTCTGTGACACCATGGTAGTACTGTTTATGTGCTGAATACAATGGGAAGGTCATGTGAAAAACTTTGGCAACGAGATGCAACAACCTCTGTTTCTCCTCCAGTGTCCAATCCTCATCCTCCGCCCGACGACTACTCTCCTCCTCCGGTGGTGTTCTACACCTCGTCATCTTCCTAGCATCCTCCTTAGCAACATTCTCTCCATCCTCGGTCGTATTCATACCCTCCTCCATTCCATCTCCCTTTCCATCTTTTGTTTCCTCCTCCTCCTCCTCCCGTTTTTCATTCTCAGTTCTTTCTTCTTTAGTCATTCCTCCTCCATCACTGCTCTTTTCTTTGTCTTTCTCAGTTTCATCACCATTTTCTTGTCTTGTGTCCTCTGCTTTGGGCAGTTCAACATCCTCCTCTTTACAGGTGGAGGTTCCTGGGCCAGACTCGCTGGCTTTCTTTTCTGCGTCGTCCTTCGCTTTGACCTCCCTTTCTTTCCTCCGCTCTTCTTCTTCATCGTTCTCTCGTGATTGGTGCCACGAGGAGATGATATTAATTGCAAGTCGGAGGACAAGCTGAACCAAACTGTTCAGCTGCTCAAAGTTCTTGTATTCCTTGAATACACAATTGCATTGTCTGGGAACAGAAATATAGGATTGGTTAATTGATGAAGAACAAAAAATTACCTTCAATTAAATAATTTTGTACCACTTTACACACACAAAAGTTTTCTTTACTTTATTAGAACTTAGATTTTTAAATTCTTGCAAATACAAATCTTTGAACCTGTACCCCAGACTCATAAAGAACATGTCCAAAAAAGCCATAACCTGAAATTCTGAATGGATAACACCGTTTGGACATCCATATTTATTTACGCAAGACAAAGTAAAACTGTACAGGAGAGAAAAACAAGTTGTCTTCTCAGCCAACTCATTCCCTAATTTCTCATTAAGTCAAACTACTCATGATACCCCTTTTCCTCTAATAATGGCTCTCGTAACTTTATATTTGAGTTGCAAGTAGGGCTAACTACGCAATTGCATGGCATTCAGTGCTCATTTACAGTGAATTAGACAAATTTCACATGAAAGGATACTAGATATGATCTTTTTGTTGCGATCAGGGAAACTTTTTGGTTGTCCAAAAGGATAAAAGTGGTCAGTGTTTGAACTGGATGATGGCAAATATCAAGCCCTGCTTTTTGAGTCAGTCTGTCTGTCTAACTCTATCTCCCCCCCCCCCCCTTCTCTCTATTTCTCTCTGTCTCTGTCTCTCCCTCCCCGTCTCTCTATATCTCTCTCCTTTTTTGCTTCATATACATGTACATGTACACATCTTGTAGCACAGCGGCTGGATGTTTTGGATTATTCATCATGATGCACATGTAATGGAATCAAACAGTTTAGCAGTAGGTGACACAATTACATACTTCCTCACAGTCTCTTCCCCAATCTTTTGATCATATTTGGCTAACACAATTAGCACCCTGTCGGAAAAATCCCAGGCCTCGAGACCCCAAAAAGACAGCAAGTTCAAGGCCAATAGGATGGATTCATTTTCACCATCCATTTGAGATGCCGACTAAAAATAATACTGCATTGTTTACAATATGTGTCCACAAATATCCCACTAAACAAATACAAAACCAATAGAACTTCTATGAAACCACACTGTATACTTTTGCAACACCAAACCTTTGTGCCTTGTTAACAAAGGATGCTTTTGTTAATGGACAAGATTTCTTCAGTCTATAATATTTTATTGATATTTTATGTACCAGAGCTCTTTTTCAATTTTACTGAACTATTTTGTGCTTTCTAGAGCTAAATTGCTCAACTCTGCCTTGATTTTCTCATTTTTTTCTGTTTCCCACTCTGCCTTCAAATCAGTGAATACATGTACATACTTGTTTGTTCATGGCCAATATTTAACCACTGTGATTTGTATGTACTGGTAGTTGTCTATTTCCACCTGAGCTCTTTTTGAGGTTTCTAAGCTATTTATGAGGTTTCTAAAACTATTAATTCATTGACCAATGCTATGAATTTTCATATTTGTTTTACATCATGCTGCAGGTAAAAAAATTGTTCAAATGTATGGAAGAAAGTTAAACATTGCACTACCAACCAACCAGACAGGAAATCAAACAAAGTTACTGGCAGGAAGTCAATTCTCTAACGAAATAAATGCCCTTCCAGGCATCGACGGATATGTTGTTTTGCAGGAAAGCCCCCTCTAATACTTTGTGTCTGCACTGTGCTAATGATGATGCAAGCTATTAAGCTCATGACACTCTTTCTTAATCCTGTATTATAGGCATCTTCTTCTTGTTTATGCAGCTGTATATAGCTTTCTGTGAATTTGGACTATAAGAGGCATGATGCTATTTCAATAATGCTACGACGGTCTTGTGTCTGAAGTTGGGGATTCCTTTTGAACGTGCACACTGTGAAAAGTCTGTACTATCAACAATACTTTGTGGAGTTTGTGGCAAAATATATCAATATTGCAGAACTCTTTTCCTTAGGATTTTTCAAATCTAGCTTTAGTGGTAGAATAATCAATCCTATACGGTACCCCTTTGCAACCCTTCTCTACCCCTTTCACCCACCCCTCATTAAAATTTTCAAAAAAATTAAAAGTATTTAAAGAAAAAGATATATCAACCTTATCAGATTATGTGCGTGTACATCACATGGGCAGATCTCTAACAATTTTCTTAAAACAGTATAAGTGATTCTGAACTACTTGAACAGTATGATAAATCTTCAATTTACAATAAACAACCATGACACACAAATGTTGTTTTAGATTTGACCACATGGATTAATTAAAGGAAATAATTAGATAGAACTTTACCTCTGCAGAAATGCTTGTGTATAGTTGTAGACAATCCATACATGCTCTTTTTGCAATTCAATCTTTTCATGGCTACCTGCAAATAAAAAACAAGATATAAAAGATGAAACGTGGAAATGGGAACTAAAGAAATCGTACCATTGATATAATAATAATATTACTAATAATGATAATACATGTAGTAGTAAATAATATAAATAATAACAATAACAACAATAATGATACTAACAATAAAGCACAGGTATAGGCCTACTTGCCCTACTACACTTGAAACTTTAAGTACATGTATACATTGAATCAACATACTGCATTGATCCTAATCTATAAAAGTAATAATCAATTAATTAATTTAATTTCATAAATCACTTGGCAAAATAGACAAAAGTCTTTTAACAATAACACACACTCATGCTGAAGCATCTAAAACTATTACCCCAGTATGTGTCAATTTAAAAAAAAATATTCACTTCAGCAATCAATTTCATATGTTTGAATAAGAAATCAGAAAGAAATGGTAATGGTATAGAAATGCATCAATGAATTTGGGACTTGCAAGCCTGCAAGGCGAAAAGGTATTTAACAAATGTACACTCTCATACAGTGGTATTATAAATGTCTCTATGATGCTGAAGAAATGTTCCCTAGCACTGTTCTGTGTAGTCAAGCATACATGTACACACACTTCATAATACATTATAAAGCACATACTTGCTCAATACAAAATTTTATGAATGGAATTGTGTACCCCTGTGCTTTCTAAGGTGACAAAAGGTTGTGTGTGTGTGCGTGAATAAATGGCTTTCTATTGCTGACTTGGCTTGCTATTAATACACACAAGGGATGATGAGATAATAAGCAAAGTGGATGCTAGTTTAGAGCTGTGTATGTTCAGGGAAGAAATTGCCCCACACCTGGGCTTTTCAATTGAGTATTATGTCTGTTAGCCTTGAAGGTGTAGCGTAATATATTATAAACTTGTGTACAAGGTGAAAGCATCATCTACTGTAGCAGACATCCAGACTGCCAGTTCTAACACATTTAATCAAATGGACATGTCTAGTTAGGTGTTAAATGAACTGCATTTGTAGATGGATATATTCACAAAGGCTACGTTTATGCTTGAACATTCAAGTATTCATAAATATAACTTATCAAGAAAAATTTGTCTATTTTTATGGCAATTCTAGGCAAGAATACTGTACATGTACTGTTGATCAATACTGTAAACCATAGACAAATGTAAATAGACCATGTAAACCATGTATGAATTGTAAACAATGTATGAATTGATTGAAATGTATTCTCTAGTGCAATAAGTGCACTTTATTTACATACTCATGACAGTACAAGTGTTACATGTACAGATGTACATGTAAGTCACATGGTACTGGATCTATGCTAAGTTCATTGGCTTGAAACCTGACGACATTGTGTCTTTGAGCAAGATATTTTATCTAAATTGTTTCTCTCTGTTCATGTTTTAAGTGTGTACTGATAGGATTGTGGTTGAATTAGCATACATTTGTGAATGCTGACTGGTTGGAATGCTCCCCATATTTGATGCAACTCATATGATGCATATTTCACGCATGAGCGATTAAAACAATTTGAAGAAAGGGTACCAAAAAGCCATTTGGCGAACAGTATCTGAATTTCAAAGAGAAAATCCAATTTCCAGAAAGTTCATCCTCTGCCCTTTCATATGACACCTCAATCAGGAAAAAATGAGCCAGGAATAACAAAATTCTGTTTGTTTAAACTAATGCTTGCATTTCCATAATTTTATTAAACAAATTTGTTTTCACAGGCTGCCTGCCGTAGCAACAAACAACAACTTCTGTTTCGTTTACGATGAGCCATACATGAAGTCGATCCTCTCGTTTGTTGTTAAGGCAGACAGCCAATATAAAATTATGGAAATGCAAGCATTACTTTAAACAAACAGAACTTTGTTATTTTGGAACCAGCTGTGTTTGTTGACATTTTGTTGAACATGCTGCATGTTAGCTAGATGGGGCGAGGGCTTAAATTGATACTTTTTATTTGTATTTTACATTAATGCTAAGCTTTGTAAACAAAAATTCAAATTAATATCATTATGATAATATATTTATTGAAAATTATATATTCATTAGACTAAATGGTGAACAAAACAATATTTAAAACTGATTACTAACAATTAACAAATGTTATGAAAGCACAATGGATTTTTGTTTATCGCACATTGTTTCGTTTTCACTGAATCTGCACGTGGAAACATTCGCTACTGTTCGTTCATTTCATTCTTCTCTTCCGGCCAGGGCTCGCCACAGCGAGTGAATTTCACCGGCAGTATGAAAGGGACAGCAGGGAAGGCGACGGTTTCACCTTTGTTTACATAAGGAAAATTCAATCTGTATTTTCATCGGTGTGACTACGATAAAAGCACTATGAAAGGGGTATCAGACAGTATCTCAGTAAAAAATCCTAGTCCTATTTTGAATACACTTTGAGTGTAAATGCACTCTTGTCTTAATCTGGGGGCCACTAAAGGAGCGTTCATGTCACGGTACCCGTCCTCCCATGCAAATCCATCAACTACACTACGCTATCAAAACAATGCTTTAAAGGGGTTGTAGCATGACGAGACTCCATGTCTTTCCCGTCGCCTGACTCGAGGCCAATCGGGTACAATACGACTACGGACGACGCGGCCGCAGTATTCACGTGCGTGCAACATACACAAAACCGAAGCGTGCAGAGAACTTCGGTCTGTTTGGTGACACAAGAGCGCGCTGACCATTAATCAAGTCCATTTGTTTACGTACAGTTGTCCAAAAGAAGTCGTAGAGGGTATTTGCCATGCTACACCTCCTTTAAACCTACAGCATTATTAAGACTCAACAAGTTCTTAGAACTGTTGATGATTCCAAAGATTGCATGGCCTAGTGTGTAATATCAATGAACATCAAAGGTCTTACTGGTGCCAATCAAGATCTATTGGCGAATTTGTGCTTTGAAAGAAAAACAGAGATGTGATATTCTCTGTCTCCAAGAGATGCACCATGGACCTTCCCGATTACGTCCCCACATCTCTGGCGTGACCCTAATTGCTGAGAAGCCACATGACCAGTATGGAAGTGCAGTCTTTATTCGCAATGGTCTATCTGTCAACAAGATATCTGTTATACTGACAAGGATGACATTGAAGTCATCTCCACCAATGCCGAGAGAATTTCTGTGAACTCAGTATCTAAACTTCCTTCTGTCACTTTTGACATTCCCCCTGACCTCAGCAGTAGCTGTATCATAGAGAGTTTTCGCACGGCGACGCAAGTGCTGACTACTGGATATTTTAATGAGCTCGCCACCCCGTACTAGGTCGACTCCCGACGCTAATACATGGTAGGTTTCGATGCTACACAAATATTTTCGCTCTGAGTGCGACCCCCCCGCTAAGATTAGCGTTGTAGAAGGCCATGTCGCTAGTTGCGAAAACTCGCTATTGTGACCATACATGTAGGTCACTTCAACAGCATTAGTGTCAACTGGGGCAATGCTGAAACTAACATAAAGATGATGAGCTAGTCGAGAGATGGGCAAACTTGAACAAGCGTCTCTCATACATGATGCCAAGCTTCCTCCTTCTTTTAATAGCTCAAGGTCGAGACGAGGATACGACCCAGACCTAATCTTTGCATCAGCTACCTTTGCAATTCAATGTGAGAAGCTTGTGCTGGACCCGATCCCCCACACACAACACGGGCCAATAGGTCTCAATCTCAAGATCAACGCAGTTGTTTCACCCGTGCTGTTCCCTTTATTAAAGGCTGTCTGTACTAGCGTGTACATGAGGGATTAGACCACACTGCAAGGTCACTGGACAGGTGGCTATCTCATCAACTCGGCTCTCAATTAACATAAGAAAAAGAGAATCATGGGGGACCAATTGATGGTCACCGATTATGCATTGTTTGTTGAGGGCGCAAGTAGCTACATGTATAAGTAGTACAATGGGGCTTTAAGTGACGTTTCAAGGGCTCGTTTCAATCTTAAGTAAGCTGACTGTAATGGGTTCGCTGATGACCTAGACTCTGCTATTTCAGTTCTTCCTTCCACCCCAATCAATTATGATGCTTTTGTGGAATCAGTCAAATCATCATTGCGACACAACATTCCTCTGTGGCTGCTGCACAAGGTACATGTACATCCAGGGCTTGACTGACGACTCAAAGGCATTATATGAGGCTTACATCATACGTTTCAAGGCTGATCCTTTGGATGCTTACACTGTCGAGTGTGGTAAAACGCTGACCAATTCCACCCTTGAAAAGCAGGCAGAAGAAAAGGCAACAGCTCATTGAAAACAAAGATATGACTTATAGTTGTAGGAAAGCCTGAAAGACCATTCACATCCTGGGAAATGACTATACAAAGTCGCAACCAATACCAACAAGGCTTCAGACCTGGAAAATAATGCACTGGTCAACTCCTGAGCCTCACACACTTCATTGAAGATCGTTTCTAGAGTGGAAAAATCACAGGTGCTGCATTTGTGGATCTCTCTGCAGCATCTGACACAGTCACCCACCAAATCCTCACCCAGAAAATGAATGAGATGACCTCGGATGTCAGACTGAGCTGACTGAGTTGATTTCAACATGTTGTTGATTCACAGATTCTTCATGAACCATGTGGCAGACAGAGAAGATGACGGACACAGAACTGGCTTCCATAAAGCGAGTGTCCTTGCTCCTCTGTTGTTTAATATCTACACAAATGACCAACCCAACTACCAAAAATAGCGATAATAGCAATTAGTTTAGTAGTCTATACCAAGGCGCACACACAGAGTTCGCTGAATTTAGCAAACTCCCTGCACGTGCGCCTTATTACACAAATTGCTATTATCATAAAGTACATGTAAGTATCAAATTGGCAATGCAAAAACAAAAAATTCATGTAGACTCTAGGCCTTACTCCATGAAGGCCCTATTTGCATTTCAGGCTAAAACCAACATCACAAACTCTCATAAGAGGTCAGCAACTGTCCAATGTAAATCGCATGTCGTTAGCTCATCATCACCATCAGGAACACGTGGAATGTAAGCAAATCGCTATTGCCCGGGTATCAAAATCTCACATTTTGGGTTTAGATTCTTGAGCGACTTCAAAGTTAAGTGCTTAGTCGTCTTCCTTCATGCGCAGAAAAGACAGTTTAAAATTCGGCTGCAAGAATTTCAACAAAGAGTTCAATTTCGACGAAGAAAATCCGGAAGAAAGACCCTTCCTTACACCCATCATACATTTAGTTCATACAATGATACAGTCAATCTGGTAAGTAGAACCGATGTATTATTAGCAAGGCCCAATTTTCAAGAATGAATAAATGCATCGGAAATGAATCCGCTAAAATTGAGTAGATGTCACCTAGAGTCTAGACCTATTTATATATTATTGGGCAAAGTTTGGTGCCTCGATCCCAAGGAACCTCTACCCCAAAGACCCACCGTCAACAATAATCAGACAGGCACTGACCATAAGAGCACAGCACAGCTCCTCACATCAACCTACATGTACCTCACCCGAACCAGTCTTACCAAGATTAAGAAAGCAACCAACACAAAGTGTCCTCTCTGCAATCTTGAGGATACCGTAGTTCACGTTGTGGCTGCCTGCTCGACTACTGTCAACCTTCTGGAAGACCTTATCGACAGAGCCAGTAGACTCCTGCATAATGTCCTCGGCTCTGCACCAAATACACCATTGCTAAACACCCAGGACCCTTCCCATCTGACTTGCGCTATTCTCTTGCCATATGATCCATACCTTCCCTCCATTGTCAATGATTCTATTTTAAAGATGACACTTCACTATCTTTACAAAATTCATGCCCATCGCCTGCACTCCATTACCTCCAACTAAGGATTTTATAACATATTTACAGCAGCCTACTACTTCGAATGCGATAAACTCGCTGATCTCCGAAAAGCGGAGGGACAACAACAGAGAGAGATCGAGCCACCAAAGTTTGCAGAGCAGAGTTGCAGACCCTTTGGTCGGCTTATGTCTCTAAAGAGGGGAGCCGACCCTACCCAAATAAGAGGCTAATGAGTAATGAACGAAAGAGACATAAATTTTTGGTTTAAGTTAACTGCACTCAGTTTCTGCTAGACTATTTGTGCTAATTTATAATTTATTTTAGGTGTCATCAATTGGTCACAAAAGTGCCGAATTTAAGAGAATTCTGATGAGTTTGTACAGTGGTGTTTGAAAAATTTGAAAATCAATTGAGGGTGTCTAAACATTTTTGCCTTTACAAAAGGTATACTAATGCTCCTACGAGTATGACTGAGCGATGAATGACGATTGTGTCATGCGGAGAGCCGAGTGAGACCGAGACTGAGAGCAGCCAGAGCTCAGAGCTGAGTCTGCAAACACCATTCAGAACTTACGTGGATTTTAATATCTGGGACTACAATTTTCCTCTCACACATGCATTATAACGTTAAACGTAATGCACTTACAGACCTCGCTTACATACATCTTACAGCTTTTTAATATTTTTCTTCAATAAAAACATAGCATTCATTTTTTTCTACACAAAATGTTTACTTCAAGGAGAAAGTAAAATCACTTACTCAAATCAAGTAGCTTGAGAATATCTCCACAATAACAATCCGCAGAGTTATCCCCCGCCATTTTGCAATATTGTACTTTGTTGCTACTTTTTTGTTGAAATAATTTGATGTCAAATTTGATTTTTGATTCATGATGAGTATCTAACGATATTTAAAAAATAATATATGTTTATTTTACAACAGTAATCTCAAAATCTACTTTAATTTCGTTACCAAACTTAATCGAACATTTCTTTCAAATTGGCACCAATCTAGCACATGCTGGTTGGTCTTTTTTGTGCACTTGTGTATTATTATCTTGCAATATTACGAGCATAGCATGCAAGCTCTGAAAACTCCTTTTGTTCACATTCACATCAAAGAATAATTACATTTATCATACGCTCTGGCTATTTGGCGGGTTCAGCCCAACCGATCAAGCAATAATCTAGGGAAGAATATTCCCTCGCTCTAGGCCTTGAAATCAATTGTTTCGTTTTGTTTTGTTTTGATTTGTAGTCTGTCCTTTTTTGTTTTTGTTGAGTTGTTTTGTCTTATTTTGTTGATTATTTTACTGTTTTGTGTTGTGTTGTGTTGTGTTTCTTTATTTCTTTTCTTGTTTCTTAACGACTGATTGTCACAAATGTTCTCCTTCTTCTTCCTCTTTATAAAGTTTCTTAATTTCTTTAAAACTTTCTGTCTTTTTTCAACTAGTTAATATTTATAGATGGAGTATTCTTGTCATATTTGATGGACCTGACGCAGGTACGAGCAGGCGCGTAGCCACGGGGGGGGGGGGGGGGGGGGGGGGCACGGGGGGGGCACGTGCCCCCCCCCCTAAAATTTCCAGGATCGGTTGAAATTTTGTAGACCCCTTTTTTTTACCTTGATCGATTACATGTATGTGCCCCCCCAAACATCAAACTCTGGCTACGCGCCTGGGTACGAGGTGACTATTTGAGACAGGCTCTTTTCTGGCCTACATATAAATATAAACATCATTATACACGAATCCCCTTACATACATTGTATGTGTACACGAGAGTTAAAAATATCAGATGGCGCTGTTACAACTCTGAACTTTAGAAAAAAAAACAGAAAGAATTTTTTTCCATGATAAAGTAATTAAGATCGAGAATGAATTATACTCTTATATATTTTACTCCTCATAAAACCTAATATAGCAATTTTCTAAATAAATTATAACTCATGCTAAACAAAAGAGGCAAATAAGGTACATGAAATGCAATAGATAATCATTTCGCCCAAAATGAAATAAATGACGTAATAGTAGGCTAGTATGCGACCTACTGTAAAAAAAAATAACAACACAAAATTGTAAATTTGTTGCCTTTTCTATAGATATAGGTGGGGGTCAGTGTCGTTTAATATATAGGTCAAATACATAAAAGAACAAAAATAGGGTTGTATATATACTTGTAGTTTTATCGAATTGTATAAGGTTTTTTTTCCTTACTTTATACATCATAATATCTAAAAGTTACCCCTCACTGCAATTACGTTTTTAGTGAACGGAGAGAGGCTATTATATATCTTTATTGTCCAATCTCATTATATATGACTTTTTCTTGACATTCCAAGTTACTAAAATTTTCTTCCAAATTGCTGATCTTTTCACGAAAAACTACTCGTAAATTTTTATATGTATCACATTTCATGACTATATGTGGAATCTATCTCCTACTACATTCATATTGCAGTCTTCACGGAATTGTATATAAGGTGGCATTTTTTCTGGTATTTTATTCTCGTTTCTATGAGTTGTGTGCGCTCAGTCGTTGTTAGGTGATATTTTTTCTTAAATATATATTTGGTCACTAGTATGAGATAATCACTTTTCTTGCCTTTGTATTTTTAAATTGTCTGAAGATTCTAAGTTTATTTCCGTTACGGGTAGGCCTATATATCCCTATCATCAAATGAATCCAGTTTTAATTGTTAATCAATTGTACATTTCCAAACAACGTTTAGATATCGAAAATAATATCGCTAGTGACATTCGTTTGTCTCGCAATGTATGGTCAACAAGGACAAACTAATATCACTAGCGATATTATTTTCGATACTATACATCCGCAACGAGTAATATATTTAGCAAAGTTTACACATAGCTCCACAACTCTTTGAGAAATTGGTATATTTTCATGGTCCAATACGGTCTCATGCATTTCCGTTATTACAAATATTTAGTGTACTAAAGATATCCCAAATTGACATTTACCAACAGATTTGTTCGTTATTTACTTTTTTTTCTTCAAAGTATTTATAGACAAGCTCATTTTCATCCAAACTTCGTATTTGTATCCAACATTTGAGTATATTGCAATTTGAATATGAGTTGAGGATGCCTTCCAATTTCGGCTGAAACTGCTAAATTGCTGCATTTGCGGTTTACCCCTAAACTATTTTTTACAACACTGAATGTGTACTTTCTCACTTCGTATTTATAATAAAGTCCTGTTTTTCCTGTTTCTATTTGAAGACTTTTCTTCATGTTCTTCATTGTACTAGCACCCCAAATTTCTGATACATAAAGCAAAATAGGTTGTCGTACAGTTGCATCAAAAAGGTTTAGTAAGGTCGAAGCCTAAATTGCCGAAGGATAAAGTTTCCCCTGGCCTTATCCGCTAAATCCCTTGTCGCCGTTTTAAACGATCCATTATTACTAAAAACAAATTCACTCTTCTCATTTAACCTGCCTGACTTATTACATATCATTATTTTAGTTTTGTTTTATTGAGAGAATTTATCTGAACAGCCATTCCTTGAGGGGATTTAGAAATAATTGCGAGATCGTCTGCATACATTATGCAGTTCAAGTTCCTTTTAACATGAACACGTTAAAATCTTCCTGTTACCATCATAACTAGACATTCCCCTCGTGTATTAAATGGAGCCGTCTACAACGTTCCACAAGATAAGATTATGGTTTACGCTTTTTTACGAGTAAGATAAAAAATTCCAGCGCCAATTTTACTTACCTCAAAATAAAACTTAGATTACATCAATAGTTCTTCAAAAACTTACTTTTATTTCCCGTACTATCATGTGAACATCTGTTTGGACAGAACATTTAGTTTCATAAACTTTAAAGAAGAAAGTATTTTTGTCCCCTCCCGCGTTGTACTATAACCTCTTGACGGTCCGTCCCAATACATTTTTCCTTGCTTTACAAATTACTTGCATCTCCCGACAATCCGTCTCTCCCCCTCCCCTCTTCCAGCATTTCCTCTCTTTCTCTCACTCTTTCTCCTTGTCCAAAGTTAATCTCTCTTTCCAACTCACTTCACCCTCCCTCGCTTCCCTCTTCACGATCTCTCTCTCTCGCCCACTCTCCCTGTATTTCCATCTCACCTCTTAATTTATGTTTTTTGTTTTGTTAGTTTAGGCAACAAATTACTTTATTAAAGCATCACTTGAGCATACATCATAAATTATGCAATTGATTCAGGACAAAGTAATGCAATACAAAGACACAGATACGTACAAGAAAAAGAGAAACAAAGAGTAAGGGAGAGAGAGAGAGAGAGAGAGAGAGAGAGAGAGAGAGGGAGAAAGAGAGAGAGAGAGAGAGACAGAGAGAGAGAGGGTAGGGGGAAAAGGGACACGGGTATTAGAAGAACGCTAGAACAAAGACAGAGTAAAGGGATTATATACAAATCAGAAAGCACTCAAAAATTTAAAAATGATTCTGCTACACAAATTTGTTGTATGTTATTGTTTTTTTAATGTTTTTTGTATCATTATTTCGATTTCACCATATTCACTCCAGTCATCAGAAATTAAACAGATGTTATAGTTCTAAAATGTTCACAAGAACTGACTGTAAGATTGATCAACAAACAGTTTCATGGATAGTGATACTAATTGACGATCTATCAAAACCATCCTGCAGATATATGTTAGAACACTTGCATACTATTTTCATATATGAATCAAAAGATTATGAATATTGCTTAAAAATATTAATTATGGGTCATAAATAACACTGGAAGGCCTATGGACATTCATAGACATCTGATTAAAAATGTATTGTGATAAAATTCTTTTCCTCATTATACTTGTCAAATATCTGTATTTACATTACTAAAACAATTCAATACTGTTAATTGAACCCCAGTTTATTTTCTTCTTATTCTGAATGTAAAAAGGTCTTCAAAGAAGAAGAAAAATGTAGCATCTCATAATATATCAAATTATGCTGTGCATAATTATTCATCATTCAAAATGAATTACAGATTAAAAAACTTTGATATTAAACTATCTGATAACATGGCCTGGGAAGCTTGGGCAAAAATCTTAATTTAAAATAAGAATGAGAAGAAGAGAGATAGAAAGATGAAGATCAATATGTGAAAATGAACTGATATCTTAAAGTCAAAGATAA
Organism: Strongylocentrotus droebachiensis; assembly: GCA_035222895.1. NCBI lineage: Eukaryota > Metazoa > Echinodermata > Echinoidea > Camarodonta > Strongylocentrotidae > Strongylocentrotus > Strongylocentrotus droebachiensis. Next base: position 203,841 of record JAVYIG010002882.1, read on the forward strand.
AATACAACAAAAAGTTAAGTACAGAAGTTTAAATTCATAATCAAAAAGAAAAGCAACATCATTTAAAACTCACTATTTTCAATAAAATGTTGAAGTATCAAAGCACACAAAGATGTAATAAAATAAATACTCTATTAATATCCAATCAGGTCTCTAACTTAAAAACAAACGAAAAGTTTCAAAGTCAAGATTTTTCTTTTCTTCAGTTAAATACAAAAGTGAGCTAGGAATGGTTCCACAATGTAAAAACATATACATTGTGTATGTGTAAAGGGATTGAGGTCATACCACCTAAAAACTTATTCTTGGGCTTCTTCTCTAGTATTAGGCAAAAACAAACACAACTTACTATTTCAATAGAAAATAAGAAAAAGGAAGATCATAAGCTGCCCGTTGTTAAATACAGATCTTTTTTCAAGTTTATAACAGCTTTTTGGCAGTTTACAAGATGAAAATCTCAACTACATTACCCAACATTTTACAGATAATTGTGGGACGAAAATACTGAAATTACACAATCACCATGAATATGTTTCCTCAATGAGGAGGACAGCTATTGCATGACTGATCAACAGTGAAACACATTTTTTGGCTGTTCTACTTCCATATGGAAATATCACATTCGTAATGCAACAAAATTTAATGCATGCATCTTTGTGAAGTGCCTCAATGCAACTTATTATTCACCTATTAAGAATATTTGCATTTCAATAGTCAGAATGTAAATTGCATATACCGTATATTATGTGTTGTTAGGTAGGGCAGGCCATAATGTTTGTCCAAATACTGTTCGCAATTCGCATTCGGACTATTGAGATAAAATGATTTGTAACAGGTGAATGAAATCATTTGTATCAAGGCACTTCACTAAGACGTATGCATTAAATGTTGTTGCATTACGAAAATAGAATATTGGCAACCAATAAAATATGATGGCCTTGTAACTGCAGGCACACACCACACACAGATATGTAGAGAGTTTCCAATATTTACATAGAGGTATAAAATGAACTCTATTTTTGTACACTATTTACAAGACTATCAAGGAAGAATATGCACACAGCTATAAGATAATCTATAATACAAACACACAGCACATACAGCTAAAAATCTACCTACCGTTATCTAGATAGAATGATAATTTGAATCTGCACCAAATATTTAAAACACCAGGAAATATTACAAGGAATTTTTATGTTGAGCGTTTTACTTCAAAAGTTACAGTTTCATCAGATTCAATATTAGTTGGAAACTTTAAAACCAAATATTTTAGATAACTAATACATAAAGATTTTTTTCTTCCTGTTAATCTCCTCCACTACCCAATTATAAAAAGCTAAAAATACTATGTTTCTTTTCAGTTAAGCTAAGTAAAAGCAATTAAAATGGATTAGTACACTGTAAATTATCCTACATGTCACTGTAATATCCTTAAATAGACACTTTTCCTTTTTGATAGAATAGAATACAATGTTTTAAACCATTTCAATTTAGTTTCTGCGTTCAAGCTGACAGATAATTTGAAGTGAAATACAGATATTGATTTAATATTTCTTAATTCAGATGCACATCATATTTGACTAAAAACAATCCATAGCACCTACAACAAAATCTTAAATATAACTACATTTTTGGCTTCTTTGGTATCAACAAATTCTAGGCATATCTACATAATTGACCCCACCACGCTTCAATACAATAAATGAGGGTCCGGGTCAAATCTAGGGTTACAGTTCGGGTCAGGGTTAGGGTTACTTTGTGGTGGGGTATTCTGCAGTTGCTCAAAATTTGGCAACGGCAATTGGTAGCTAAATAACTTGTAAAACATGATGTGTGAAGAAAACTATGTACAGTGCTAAAACTACGATGATGAAGGAACTAGCAGACTTCTACAGAAATATAATTGCAATAGGCAAGATACAACCTCTTTGGATGAAAAATACATCATGTGCTGGGAGCCAAAAAGGCATTAACTTTTATATTTTAATAGAGATAATTTTGTCTATTACGAGCCAGAAAGTGGTTAATTTCAATCATTTTATATAATATGAACACCCTCCTAGCACTTAAAATGGAAATGGCCCTGCTTTCAAAACCATTTATGCTGTTTAAGATGTTGTTATATCTAGTTATCCTTGATTAATGATGACATATTAATAATTTCTAATCATGCTCAAGTTTAATATGATATTTCCCAGTCTCAATAAAGCTAACAATACGTCAATGAGTACACCTCCTTATCTTTCCACCGCTGATAATGCAAAGACCTTGGTGACTTGTCCAAGCCCTTTAGCAGTGCCTTCTCTGAAGAGAATTCTGGCGCCCTCCCGGATGTACTCTGGCTGCCGTACGAACCGGAATTTCACCAAAGCCTGCTCGTTGATTTTCACAGAATCCTGTTCAAGAATAAATTGAAATTGAGATTGGAATTGGAATTGAAATTGAACAAAACACAAGCGATCAAACTTGAGAAATTGAGAATTTTTTCAAAGGTTCACCTTGGGTTTTGAATAATAAAATGACAACTAAGAATAGAGGTGATTTGTATATATTTGAATTTGATGTGATTAGTTTTGTTGTCAAAAGACAATATCCCATTTTATTTGCATAACATCAGCTGTATTTTAATGCAAACATGTGAAACATAATTACTGAGAAAGGATCCTTTGTCCACAAATTTCAGTGAGTATATATATAGCCTTATACTCATCCCAACTTTCCTTTCATTTAGAACGACAAAAGGACACATTTTGGACTGTATTCTACTAATTCACTGCACCCAATGCGAGAACTAAAGTCATTCTAAACCAGAATAGACTACACCGCAATCTATATTATTTTAATTTGATTAAACTGGACTTTAGTATGAGCTTGAACTCAGGTTTAGGGCCCTGTCTTATAAAGAGTTGATATCAATCGCAACTATGTACATAAGAGATAGGAGACTGTAAACTTGCGATTGATTTGGATCAATCGTAAGTCTTTATAAGATGGGGCCCAGGGCCTCGTTTCACAAAACTTGTCATCAGTGACAAATGACAGTTTTTGTTATAAGCTAGTGAAATCCTTGCTTCTGATTGGTTATCAGCAGATTTGTCACTGATTTTGTCATTTGTCATTGAAAAAAGGCTTTGTGAAACAGGTCCCAGGTCTCATCGTTTTGAAGATAAGAGAGGGGAATCCCCTACCTTGTCCATGTCACATATAATAGCATTCTGGCAGACGTTGCCTATATGAACGGTCGCTTGGTATCCACGACTGACAGAGGTAGTATGGTACAGGATACATATATCAGCTTCAAACTCGTAGCAAGGTGTTGGCTTTAGCTTCTCACTAACGAGAACCATTCCCTAGAAATAAGAAGAAGAAAATTATTCAGTAATAAAATGTACAGGAATCTCTTTAAAGCCGGACTGCACTACTTGTAGCTACTTGGGTCCTCTATATAGCAAACAATGCCTAAGCAGCGCCCGTTGGTTCCCCATGATCCCCCGTTTCTTATTTTAATTGCCAGCTGATTTGATGAGATAACCACCTATCAGTGACCTTGCAGGGAGGTCTAATCCCTCCTGGCCAAACTATTGCAGACAGGCTTTAATAAAAGTAAATCTTTGAATACAACAAGACATGTAAAACCTGGAAACCTTCATCTGGGATGGCAAGTTTGAATAACAATATCATGAAAGATTGTATTCATTACAACCAGAATGGTCATTTTTTGTTCTCCCAGTGGTTCTTGTTTCAGCTTTTTATAAATAGCTTAGGAGGGCAAATTTCCCCAAGCCCCAGGGTATTTATTTTTTTCTGCATCTAAAGTTTAATGCATTCGTGCTCATGAAAGTTGCGTAATCAATATTCGTTTATTCTCCGACAGTATCATTCTTCTCAAGAGGGCAAACAAAAGGCCTTCATGAAGCACCTCCATAACTTTGGCAGTGATTATTCTAACATGCACAACGTGGGATGTCTCCATGTGCAAAGGATCTGTGGATATTTGAGGTTCATTTGTCCCAAAGTTAACTAGGAACTGGGGGGTGTTTCATAAAGCTGTGCGTAAAGTTACGCATGAATTTACGAAGGACTTGAATATGAAGAGCTAAATGGGATTCTCAAATTCTTTGAATTGCATAAGCTAAGGTTGAAACATCCATATGTAGATTAACCTTATCATTAACAACAAATTTTAATGCAAAGTGTATTTTGGCTACAATTTAATTGAGATTATGGGAAATACACATTGTTAAAATGTTGGGAAAAACTTTGGGCATCCCATTTGGCTCTTCATATTCAAATCATTTATAAAGTCACTTTATGCACAGCTTTATGAAACACCCCCTGGTCTATTGCTTTCTGCATACGATAAGTTAGGGCATAGGAAAGGCAACTACCTTTCTAATGGGCTTGTCCATCTCCCCTAGGGCGAGAGTGGCCGCTTGACCAGCCCTGACCACCCTGCTTGCTGACCGGTTCCTGTGTATACTCTGAATGGACACTTTGCTGAAGGTCCCTTCCTCACTAGGTCCTAGTAAGAGAGTGTCGTCCTCTTTGATGACCCCCCTGTCAAAAAGCGTAATTCTGAACGTTAACAAAGCGTAATTCTAAACGTTAAAAAAACATAATTCTAAACGTTAAAAAAAAGTAATTCTAAACATTAAAAAAACGTAATTCTAAACGTTAACAAAACGTAATTCTAAACGTTAAAAAAACGTAATTCTAAACGTTAAAAAAAACGTAATTCTAACCATTAAAAAAACGTAATTCTAAACGTTAAAAAAAAGTAATTCTAAACATTAAAAAAACGTAATTCTAAACGTTAGAAAAATATATGTCTATAGGCTAAGAGGCGAAAAGCGGCCTGAATCACTGTTACCCTGGGTTTCATCTCCCACTATAAGTATTGCAAGTGTTCACTCCAAATCTAACTGACGGGTAGAATGGATAATTATTCAAAGAAGATTTTGACTCCAGTGTTGCCACTGTTATACAATGTAACTGTAGACTGCTTTGACATGGAGTGCCACAATTGTTCCAATATACATGACATTAAAATCTTAAAATAAATCCCTGTGTTATATCTTAAATATTTCTGTCCTTGAAAGATAGGATACATCACATGACATCAAAATCTTTAAAAAACATGAATTTTTGTGTCTATATTTACAAGTGATCTGTACAATTCATGCATAGTAATATGTAAACATTACATGCAGGGGGGCATGACACCATTCATCAATTATTTCAATGATTTACCTGTATAGTGTACCTCCTACTACTCGCCCAACATTCGGAACACTGTACACTTCATCAACCTGCAAGAGCAAACAAAAGTTTACATGTCATGAATAGTTTATTATAAACAGATACTCTAAAGTTATATATCTTTGAAAATCTTGAACAATCTGCAGGGTAAGACTATACTGAACCACCCCCCCCCCCCCCCCCCCCGAAAAAATAAAATAAATAAACAATACATAAATTAAAAAAAACAAATAAAATAATAATGATAATAATATTTAAAAAACAAGTAAAACAAAAAATTTGCAATGTTTTGCACACAGAATTTGCGCACATAACTTTTAAAGTATAACAAAAAACATATCTTAGAAGGTCTGATCACATGAAAATGTTGGGTCCCTGTATTATATCTTGAATACTTCTATCTTTGAAAGATAGCATACATCACTTGAAATTAAACCCAATACAGCTTCTAATCACCTATTTTTCTAACATATCTGGCCATGATTTTTGGCACACTTGCTCCTTAGAGTACAGGAATAATCCAAATTAAGCATTAGAGATATAGAAAGAAATTTTTTGTTCGATTTCGAGTAAAATTGTAGGTACCTGGACATGGGGCTCCCCATTATACTAAGTAGTGACCATCAAGTTAATTTAAAAATCCATCCAGAACATTCGCTATCACCTTACCGCTGTGGACCTACCTGGTATTCGGTCAGTTCCTGCGTCAGCTTTTCTTGTTCCATGGAAGTGTTGGCAGGAGACAGAACGTAGAGGAATTTCTTGAGCATCTCCATGTTAGCTCCCGTGACGCTGGACACGCAGAAGATTGGACATATGCTGCAAAGGACAGAAAGAGTTTGGACTAGTCTAGTCTAAAAACAGAATTACAGAAGTACAGGGACCCGTTTCACAAAGCCTTTTTTTCAACGACAAAAGACAAAAATCAGTGACAAATCTGTTGATAACCAATCAGAAGCGAGGATTTCAGTAGCTTATAACAAAAACTGTCATTTTCACTGATGACAAGTTTTGTGAAATGCCCCCCCCCCCCCCCAGGGCCCTGTTACATCACGGTCAATAGCAAATTAACAAGCAGCTGCTAACTTATGTTTGTGTTCCGGGGCCCTGTTGTGCAGATTTCATTCATCTGCAAATTTTCAACAGCCATACATATATAAGCTGTCTAGTTGTTGGCGACTTGAAATTTACAGACAAACACAACTTAGTTTGTTGTCCAGGGGCCTGACTTATAAAGAGTTGCGATTGATCCAAATCAATCGCAAGTTTGCAGTTCCCTATCTCTGATGTGCATAGTTGCGATTGATATCAACTTTTTATAAGACAGGGCTCAGGTGTATAGAGAGAAAAACACCATAGCTGTTTCCCCTTGAAACATTGGTAAAATAATCTGTACATAAAGACCATCTGTCTTAAAAAAAGGACACCATTTTGTCTCCCTTGAATGGTCTTTATTTGCAGGGTTCACTGTATTTCAAGCAATAGACCAGTTTGTAGTTAGCTGTGGTACAAATGACCCCCAAATACCCACAGATATTTCACACATGGAGACGTCCCACTTTGTGGATTTTAGAATAATCACTGCCAAAGGGATGGAGGTGCTTCATGAATACCTTTGTTTGCCCTATCGAGAAGAATAATTCCACCTGTGTATCAGAGAATGAGCCATCGGTGAAGAAATGAATTACTGCATAACTTTCATGAGCACTAATCCAGTATTTGCCTCAATGTTTTTTTATAATTTTGGTACATAATAAATGATTAATGATAGATTGTATCTACAAACTGGCTTATTACACTGCATTCTACACATACTTTGAGTTGTTGAAGTTGATTGCGGCTGTGACGGCATCATCTTCATTGTTGACCTGATAAGGGACCTTCTTGCAGCCTGGACCGGTCAAGAGCCTGGTCAGCTGAGAGATGGTACGCTGCCTGACCGCTGAACAACAGATGTCCATCTTGCTGACCACGATGAAGATGGGCACCTGGAGAGCCATGGCCAGTCCTAGATGTTCCCTGGTGGTACCCGCTATGTAGCAAAAGAGAGATTCACTGATTATTCATGAGGAGGTGTTGTGGTATATTCACTTGCTTTAAGATTTTGACGGTTCAAAATGAAGTGAATTGAATTGAATGCCAGCTTGGCACTAAACCTCTGTTGGCATGACATTGATCATTTGCCACTCTTCACTTACCATGGAAGTATTTGACTTTTCTTTTTTGAAAAAAAGTTTTAACGAAATTAAAATGCAAAATGCTATTGAAGGTGACTTAATTTGTTTTATGATTAAATTAAAGGAATCCAATCATTTGCAGGCTTCTCAGTTGGAACTAGTTTACTCTTGTTCTAAATTGAGTAAATATGGCCTCGCAGCATACCAGGGGTGATGTGGTGATTTGGGAGGACTGAAGTAATTTTGTAGATATTAATTTGTATTTATTCAGATATTCAGTAAAAAATAAAAAATGTCTGGCGATGCAGCAAAAGGTTTGAAAAACCTGGACAAGGCTGCATCGCCAACAAAAATATTGATACAAATAAACACATATTGCAAGATATTAAAGTTGTCATCAGCATATTCATTACCCTTCTCGGGGGTAAGTGTTCATGGTATTACTTTTTCTGAAGTCCCCAACACTTAGCATCAGCACCAAAAGTGTAATACACTGGCCAGGGGGTGTTTCACAAAGATTCAAAGTCAAACTTAACTCTAAGTTCGACTTTGATATTATGGAGAGCCATTTGTAGCCTTATGTTGAAATATATTCAAAGGCAAAAATTCAAGTATTTTGGACTTTTCATAAATTCCACATCAAGAACATGAAATCTCCCATGATAATAGAAAATATCAATGATTTGAATCAACATTTTATGCCTTTTGAAATAACTTTTACAAAATATTTTCAAGGATGCTAATGGCTTTCCATAATTGTGAAGTCCAACTTAGAGATAAGTTCAACTTATGATCTTTGTGAAACCCCCCCCCCCCCAAGTACCCTGATCTTACCAATGCCCGTGCTTGCACTGATGACAAGCATGGCAAAGTCTGGTGCGTATCCCATGAGCCCAAAGATAGTCGTCTTGATGTACTTCTGATGTCCAGCCAGGTCTAGCAGGGTGATGAGCTTGGAAGCATTCTCACAGATCTCCTCTGCTGTTAGACAACCTTGCTGAGAATCACAGTAGTTGATCACCTAAAATTTATGAGAAAAAATATATAGGAAACTTGAAGCCCATCTGTAGTAGTTTGGCCAGGAGGGATTAGACCACCCTGCATGGTCACTGCATGACTGGTGATTATCTCATCAACTCAGCTCTCAGTTAACTTAAGAAAAAGAGGATCACAGGGGACCAACGGGCACCGCTTAAGCATTGTTTTCTATATAGATGGAGCAAGTACAATGTAGCTACAAGTAGTGCTTTAGACAATTTTGAGGAGGCGATCTGGCTAGGGCAGTTAGGTGTTGAACCAAAGGTCGTATATATATTCAAATCCAGCCCATGCAGATGACTGAAGCCTACATTGTGCATTGATTATTAAATATATTACATTTCCATTTTGCAATACTATGTTGTACATGTAATTATAGGGCCTGTTTTCATTACCAAGGACATTATGTGATGTTTTCGTGATGGAGGTCTATAATATGTGATCTACTTTCAATTTCTATGCACTAAGAATCATACAGGTTTCTGTGTATAAGAGGGTCAATTACTATATTCCAACAACCCTACAGAGGCAGAATCAAATGTATGAATGGGTTACCGGAGTGTATATAAGCACAGAAATAGCTATAGAAGAGGAATTCAACATTTAACAAATACTTTAAACCGCTCATCCATCTGATCAAATCGGAAGTAGCTCTTTTATTTCAAAGAATTGATAAATATATAGTTATCAGTGAATAAGAAGGTAAATTTACATTAGGCCCAAAAACCCTAGTGACAGATTAAATGAATGGAAATGGGTTGTAAACAAAGCAGTTTCCAATGAAAAGGGATTAGCATTTCTATCCCAAGCTTAAAACCACTCATGTATAGAATCAATACAGAACTTGAGAGGGTCATTTCACAGTCCATGGGCCTTGGATCAGAAGTTTCTATTGATTAGACTTATTATCTGACTGCAGCTTAAAAAAGTCAAAACAGCTGTGGCCTTGTCATCATGGCCATTATTACATAACCGCCTATTATCTTCATGTGCGGGTACGATGTGTGTAAAAGCTGTGTTTGTAAACATTGTTGTTTCCGCATTGGCTAGTGTGTGGCGTTGCCATATACATGTATGCTATTTCAGTTTAGAAACTGTATTTTGAATCCAAAGAGTTTGTGCCTTTCAATCTAAAGAAGATGATCAAATAGTCTATAAAGGAAACTAACTGGTCTCTGCAAAAGGCCACTATGGGCAGGTAGTCTCTCTAGACAGGTACTTTCACACATACTGTACCTCCAAAAGGCTGACAAAAGCCTTTGGAAAGTCAGCCTTCATACTGTCACTATATTGGGTTGAAATATTGTTTTTCATACTTAGGCGATATTTGCTCTGTGGTCAATTTCCTACAAACACTCAATTCCAAACATCCAACCCTGGACAAACACGTTACAAGACCTTAACCCTAACCCTAAACCTAGCCTAAATACCTTCTTCCAACCTGAACTCTAACCCCTATATCTTTGACAAAATAAACCCTGGAATATCCTCACCAACTGAGCCCCGTTGCACAAAACTTACCATTGATGGTAACTTTGCCATCAATGGTAACTACCATGGAAACCTTGTTTTTGATTGGCTGTTGAGCCCTGTTACCTTGGTAGTTGCCATTGATGACAAAGTTACCATCAATGGTAAGTTTTATGCAACGGCCGAGAGCAAATGTCTGGTCACCAGGGCCTAGTAAAACAAAGCTTAACATTTGATCCTAACATTGATTTTTGCTATTGACTTCATTTTAAAATCACTATTAATTTGCAATCAATTGCAAAATCAATTGGACGATCGATTGTTAAGCTTTGTGTTATGTCGCCCAGTTTCCATCCATTCAAAAGGTGTTTGATATAGCACCTTTTTTCTTACGGTTACAAAGCGCTGCACACACCGCTCCACAATGTTTGGGCCACTTTTTCTTACCTTTCCTCTGCTATTAAAACCGAGTATCTCATGGCTGATACTGGACGTCCGGCCTGACTGGATCTCATGTAGATGGCGGAAAAGATTCAGTCGTGCCCTGCCCCGACCGTTGTCCAGTTCACCTTGTGTCAAGACCCCTAGGAGAGTGCTCTTACCCGCTTCTACATTGCCCAGTACTGCTATCCGAAGATCTATGAACTGAATGGGGATTGAGAAAAGGGAAATAATTGTTTAATAACTTTTTTTCATCATCACTTTATTGTTCAAACTTGCACAACAAAGGAGAAGATACAATAGCCCAGGACATTTCCATTTTACTGTAAAATGCAGGGCATTAATTCTATTCTGCTAGAAATTACTTATTACCAGCCTACATATACTTTACTGATCTCTGAGAAGTGTCTAACTGTTGTTTTAAGTGGCCCAAACATTGTGGAGCGTGTGTGCAGCGCTTTGTAACTGCAAGGAAAAGGCGCTATATCAAATATCTTTTGGATTGGATTGGATTAAAAGTACTGGTAAATATAGTTTTATTAAATTTGTTTACCGTATCTAAATCAAATTTACAAGATAGTGAGGACTGAGGAGTTATGGATATTCCTAGCTATAGATGACATAAGAGGAGCTAAATATTGAAATTGAATTGAAATAGTATTTGTTATGACCCACTGGGAAGACCGAGGGCTGAATTTTAAGAAAGGTATACAATAAAAGCATAAACACAAAATATTATCACAAAATGTATTTGTATTTACATGATAATCATGTAATGTGAATGAGGAAACAGTGATACGAAGGAGGAAAGGAGGGAGAGGGGGTTACGTAGAGATATAGAGAGAAAAGAGAGAGAGAAAGAGAAAAGAGAGAGAGAGAGAGAGACAGACAGAGACAGACAGAGACAGATTAAAAGGAAGTGGGAGGTCTTCTAAAAAGACATTATGTCAATGTTCTTTAATGCCTTATATTTGGAACAAATGGGTCTTATATAATAGCTTAAATTGACCAGCCAGTCTACAACAGGCTCCAGCACTGCATAATAGTAATACATTTCAGCAAAAACATTACACATTTTTTAAAATTCCTATTATACATTGTGTTTGAACGTTTTTAAACAAAAGTATATATATATGTGTAAGATGTATATATTAAATAAATCTAATTTACCTGTTGGTCATCTGGAACCCTTCTCACAAGTACTTCACAAGCTTTCCTATCAGTATTCTCTCCTTCACAATCTACACACCGTTCCCTCAGGATGGTCGTTGTAGCGCCAAGTCTAAAGTGAGAGTAATCAAATGATATCATGAATTTTTTATTTATGGAAAAGTGAACTAAATGTTAAAATGTGAAATTACAAAAATTATTATTATATAAGTAGTGAAGTACATACATGTGTTTTGTTGAGTGTTAAGCATTACAGTGAGTGTCAAATATCCTTCAGGCATTTGTACACACTTGGCACATTGTAATTTAATATACATGTACATACACTCTGAAATATCCCCCTTTCAAACAGCATTGTAAACATACAAAGCTTCATGTACATGTATGCACATGTACATAAGACATCATGAGGTAGAGAACTTGATAGTCCACATGCTCATTTTAACTGAAGGTAGGAGATAGAGAGACTTGTTGCATCTGCAAACCAGGGGAGTGTTTCACAAAGGCTAAGATCGACTTTTAGTTGAACTTAACTATGGCAGGACATTCATCCCACTGTTTGCTCTCACCATTATGATCTTTAGATATGATTTTTTTCCTTTAAAAATGAATTATCAAAAAATGTAAATTCTGTAGATCTGAGACCATGATTTATACGTCCCTTGAGAGACCAATGTCAGTAAATGGTCAGGGCAAGCAGTGGCATGAACGGCCTGCCATGCAGTTAAGTCCAACCTAAAGTCGTTCTAAGTCTTTGTGAAATACTCCCCATGGATACCAACATCATAACTGGCTACCATTCTGTTGAGAATATCCAATGATGCTTCCAACTCCTCTTGGGAGAGACAAGCTAGCATCCCATCATCTTCTACACCAATATCACATACTGCGACACCCACTGGCCACACCCTAGCTCACGCTTGACCTCCAGAAACTTACCTGGATGCCATTCTGTTGAGAGTATCCAATGAGGCTTCTAACTCCTCTTGGGAGAGACCGGCTAGCATCCCATTGTCTTCTACACCAATCTCATAGATAGCCTCGCCTTGGCCCTCCCTCAACCTCCATTTCATCTGGCTCACTAGGTGCTCAAAGCGACTACTGGATGGATTCACTAGCTTCAACTAATACAATATGGAATAAAATAAATAAACAATGACTTCCAACAGTGAGCAGGCACTGCTACATGTATTGTAAAACCATAAATATCTGTGTGCACAAGACTTTCATGAATTGCATAGGAGATTCACAAAAGTTTCCATGCCATGAATTGTTTATTATAAACAGCATGACCAATATTCTTTAATAGTTTTTGCAACAGCTGCCTGATGTGAAATAGGCTTTCCTACATTATTTCATGATTTTCACTGTAAGAGGATGTCTGGAGGCCAACAGAAGTTTCCATAGGGAAGAAAAAACAAACTTTAACTTTTTTTTAGGTCTAAAATATTCATGAAAAATTATAAGAACTATTACTTTTTCAACAGCATAATCTTGGCAAGTCGGGAATTTGAACTCTAAACAAGTATGGGAAAGGTAGTCTGATGTTCTGGCAAAGCGTCCACATTTAAAATCTATTCATATCTTTCACAGAAATTTCAAATGAATAATTCCAGGTAATTAATCTACATAGAATGAACAGGCCAACATTGTGCACAGTATCTCACACAAGATCATTTTGCATTCATCCTACTACCCTAAACAGACGGTTTACTAAATATAATTTTTTTGATGTTTCTTTCATGGGGACCTAGTGATGAGGTATATATCCATTTACCTCTTATTAATAAATAAATTACAATACTTGGAATCCAGTCTACATACATTACTTGTTGGTGTGTCGGTTTAAGCTTCTACAGTAGGTTGTCAAGAACTACCGTTGTTTAAAGACTATGCAAAAAAATTGAATATAAATATTAGTAAACCTGCCTATTGGGTATACTATAGGCCTTTAATGCATATCAACATCGATCTAGGATTACTTACATTTAAGTATTATCAACTATCAAGGGATCATGCATTTCCAGGGGTAGTTTTTTTTAGCTGTACAATTAACTTATCCCAAATTCAGACAACCTGAATTCATCGTATAGCTATACGAGAATCATATAGCTCTCTGATTAGTAGTTCATTTTTCCTAGTCTGAACATAGGATTTAAAAAGAAACGTCAAATATGTTGAGCATCGTTTTGAATAAAAATTTGATAAAAGAATCAGGGACTTCGGGGTCCTGTTCTAGTCTGAATCTGAACATGGTATTATATGGAAATTGTATGTAACTGAGTCAAACTTCTTTCACTTTACAAAGATTCATTACACGTTTCTTTCGACAAGTTTCATAAATTTCCTCTAGTATGAACAGGTTATCAAATAGACAAACAGCCAGTTGATGACCTTTCATCAGACACGTTTAACATCTATTTGTAGTTTGCAGGCGCAGACCCTTGTCACTCGCTGTGTGTAAAAACAGAGTCTGCACAGTGAGACTAGGCTGACAGCACACTGCATAGCCTCTGTAATATACACAATGTAGCTGCTACGGTCTTCTTTGACACAGCTAAAGACTAATTGAGCAAGACTCTTCTCAAGACTTTTGGAAAATTATGGTCAAGTGTCAAATTAGAGTCTGTGCCTGTAGACTATCTAACACCTTGGCATGATAACATCTCGGACTCTACCACGTTATATAATGCCAATGATATGTGACCTGAATGCCAACAGAAGTCTCATTGAGTCAGGCATCTCTGTTATGATCTTTGTGGACAATAATAAACAAGAGAAGACCCTGGATAGAGTAGGCCAATAACAATAACACAGGGAAGTAGTAAGCCTACCAAGCCTATCTTAGCTACATGTACATCACATACATGTACATGTACCTGTACTAGGAATCAAATTTTACTACAGTCCCTATTTCCTACAACTCTAGTTGTACCGGTAATCTACTACGATACGTATTATACATACATGTACATCAAAATTTACAACATTTCTATTCTCTCTGATATCAAATTATACCAGGATAATAATTGCATGAAAGCTAATATCTAAAGGTTAAAGGTAATACAAAGTTTTGGTATGGGGTCATGAATTTGGTTCAAATGAACATATTGGAAGCATATACGATCCTACAATATTCAGTGATCGTTGTCGCGGTCGAAATCGACTCTAAAGTTATGAAATTGTTAATAATAAACACTTTATGTTGAACAGCTCCCTCTCAAGGTCAAGATATTAATTAAGCTATAAAACAATGTTTATTGACTAAAATTGACTGATTAGCTATTCTCGTTAGGAAATTATATACCACAACTACATACTCTGAGATTTTCATGGTCGCAGCTACCATTGTACGGCCGTAGGAGCTATTTGAAATTTATCAAAATTTACCGGGAGCACCGGTAAATCTTTATATTCAATTTTTCTCGAAAGCAGAAGTGTTTTAGGGGCTAAAATTTCTGGTCTTTTTAATACATCCACAGAGGCATCCAAATATATTAAAATTGTAAAGAATCACTATCCACCCATTTTTCAAAATTTCCCAAAACTTTGTAATACCTTTAATTCAACCTTTTTGACATCAGCAGTACAATTCCTACTAAAAGTATGCAGTGATACAAATATTAGCATTAAATATATAAGTGACATAAAATAAATACATTCTAAAGTGTCAAATAAAAACACCATATTTAGGAGAGAGAAACAAAAGCTTACCTTATACTCGATGTTGCCTTCTGCAGCCTGAAATAAAACCAAAAACAGTAGATAATTTTGAGTGATTTCATAATGTTTGAAAGTATCTTAAAGGTATTTAGAAATTGATCATTGATGATTTATATAGACTGGCCACAATGCTCTTTCACAGATTTCACCCCAAAGATCAAATTATTTCTGCACTGTTTCAGGTACAGTATATGGCTTAGGATACATGTACATGTATGTAACAAAAACATAATAACTAGAAGATAATCTTAACACTTCTTGTACATTGACTTATAATATACATGTAGAATCAATGGTTCCTTTCAAACACACAATATATTCTCCAGGATGTTTCATGATTTACATGTACCAAAGAAAAATGATGCCTCAAATTCCAAGGCATATATAATTCAAATTGATAAGTTTGTTAGCATCCAATGCATGTTAATGAAAGTTACTTCAGCACAACAGTTTCATCAGGACTTCATTATCTTTACTTCCACTCACTTTATCGTAATCACTTTCGCCGCGACCAAGGACCTCTTCCATTCTATTGAGTTTTGTGACGTATGCCATAACTACCAATGCAACTCTTTTGTGACAATAATGGGAGTTGAACACTCAAGATCTCACAGAGATCTTTAAAGAGGAAGACCACCCTGATATTAAGTTAGTCGAAAGATTAAAATACAGTCATATATCAATGTTAAGGTTTTAAAAGTTGTAATTTATCAAAAGCAAATTGGCAACTCAACCAGACCACCATGCACCTTTTGTGTACATCTCTTGTAATTCCTTTGTACTGAATTGTTCATAAAATCAATTATCTTGGTTCTGGTAGAAGTAATAGACTTTAATAGACTTGTCATTTTTGAAAGACATGGCGCATTATAAATGTTCACTATTATTATTATTATTATGTATGTTATGGTGATATAAAATAATATTTGCAACTATAATGTACTAGTAGGCCACATTTAATAAGTTTATTCTTAAGAAAATTTGTGATTTTTTTTCTCGCACAGGGCAAATGAATGTATGATGGGTGACCAAAGCTCGCAGAGATTGAAAAAATATTAGGAATGTGACTCCGATCCATGATTTCTCACTATTCTACAAATTCTTTTATCATCAAAGAGTTCCGGAGATATCCTAATCACAAAATTCAATGACAGATAAGAATGCTCTGCAACTGACGAAAAAGTTATAAAAACAATGAGACCTTAATTTTTCCGCATAGGAGTTTACAGCCTAAAAACGGGATCAATCAAATGTAAGAAAATTGCATAATTTGTAAAGTTGAAAGGCAAATAGCATACAATCAGTTGGTACCACTCTTTACTTACAATTTTGACGACATCTTCTCTCAAATGAAAATTTCCAGACATAATTTTTGGCAAGTTTTTTGGAACTACCGCAAAAGACTGCAAAATTTGCCAATCTTTTGTCAATACTTTCATAATTTCACACCCAATTCCAAAGGAAATTTAGACTAGGGGTCTAGTCACTAGATCTAGACCTACTAGGTAATTTTTTGGCACTTGTTTAGAAACCTATCCAAAATTTGACCCGTAACTCTGGTGTGGAGATCGAGATACCCTACTAAAACATACCCAAAATGAAGTAAATATTCATTAAATGTCCAAATAAAGATAATGAGTTAAAAGCCGTTATGTTTATTACCTGTTTCGTGTCAATTTTCTTGTTATTTTTGGAGTATTTTTCGGAAAAACATTGATATAAGTATAGGCCTAGGCTTACACTTTTTCACAGGTTTCAAGGCAAACCGCTGCACAATACAAGTGCATACCAATGGTGGGTTGCAGGCGCGTGCGCGCCTGTGTGAAGTTATCTACCGTTATGAGGATCTGAGACATTACGGTAGATAACTTCACACAGGCGCGCGCCGCCCGCAAACCCACCATCGGCATGTACTTGTATTGTGCAGCGGTTTGCCGTGAAACCTGTGAAAAAGTGTATACTCATACTAATATCAACGTTTATCCGAAAAATACTCCAAAAATAACAAGAAAATTGACACGAAACAGGTCATAAACATAACAAATTTTAACTCATGATCTTTATTTGGACATTTAATTCATTTTGGGTATGTTTTAGTAGTATCTCCACGCCGGAGTTAAAGGTACTATGTCCCATTTGCAGGCCAAAAAAATGAAAAAGTTAAATTCCAACTGCATTTGAAAGTAAATATACTAATTTAGAACTTCCCTAAAAAAGGTGGGGCTTGAAAATGTCTTCAAGTGGGAAAATAACGACTATTAGTTGTCAAATCGACTTTAGGGCTATAGAGCCCAAAAGTAATAGTCTTGATTTTCAGACAATTGTACCGAATGGTCATACGTTTTATGCTGCGCAAAGATTCAATCAGTTTAATCTTGGCCATCACAAGAAGTGGGTTATTGATGTAGACAAATGCTCATGTACCCTTTACAACTCTTTCATGTATGTTATTACCAAGAAGAAAAAAAAGCCAGTCAGTCACTCAACAGTGTCTGACAGTGAAGTCTAGCAAGTAAACGGGTTTCCTTGCATAATTTGAATATGAGGACACTGCTAACGTTTAAAATTTCACAGATAGGACATACATGACATATTCATAATTCCTGCAAAGTTCTACAGAATTTGAGGTTGGCTGCAAAAGGGACATAGGCCTAGTACCTTTAAGGGTCAAATTTTGGATAGGTTTCTGAACAAGCGCCAATTTTTTTTATGTTCCTCTTTCCATTGGTGATATCACATTTTCGAAATCTTAATGATTTTTTAAAGATATGGAACTGTCTGTGAATTAAGGTCACATGACACGCAAACTATCATGGTCAACCAGCCGAGGCTGAACTTCAAAGTTCAAGAAAAAGCAGTTTTGTCTCAATTTTGTGGCCATCCAATAAGGCAATTGTCTAGACACTGAATGCTGAAAAGAAATAAGCGAAAGTAAAAGTTTATCTTTATTTTTGGTACTAGACCATACCTTCAATTATGGCAGTAAAAGTTACATAGATCTACAGGGCAAACCTTCTTCAAATGCAAGTGCAGAAGTCATTTTTTCGAAGTTGGCCCAACACATACCCGCTCGTTTCATATACCGATGCTTGAAGCTGACTGGCCCGCGCCTAGCCCACCCGCCTTCACTGTCAACCGCTGTTTGTTTTGACTTACCTCTGGCGGAAGGTTGTTCAGGGAGCAGGAAGAAACCTCTACTTTCTCCTGGCTGCTCATGAAACCCGACAAATTCCAGCTTATATCCATGTTGGAATCAAACACGAGTGCACATTTCAGGTCAGAAATTGCTGCTAAAATGCTGTTCAAAGTCGGGTTTCTCCGCTCTCGATACTGTCAAACCTCTGTATATATGCCACCTCACGCACTGCGCATGCGCAGATAAAGCACCATAACATTATAATTATCTGATGCAACTGACAGGAAATTGATAAGACAACAATAACACAACTGACTTTTCAACACAATGTCGAAAGAATTGCAACATGTCCTTGTAAAGTTTTTTTATTTATGTGATGTCCTTGTAAAGTTAAGACCATTTACACAATATGATACATCTATTATTCTGCTGAAACCCCCCTCTTCGTGTCTTTATAGGATTTTGTTGTATCTAGCTCTTCTAGATCATGCACCCCTCCTGTTCTACCTAGCCTATAGCTCGATCTCCTCTTTTTACCCCTCCCCATTTCCCCCTAATCTGCCAGCGTCATATCCTC